>JBCEWB010118406.1:0-11582 GCA_039654565.1 Peronia peronii
GTTAGAATGGACATATCCACTTTTTGATACCATTTTTATACGCAGAAAAGGCATGGCTTTTAAGAGAAAACAAAAACGGAAAATTGCATTTTTTTAGCAAAATCCACATTTCAGGACCCACCCTCCCCCCTTAATCTGACTAAGAAGTATGTATGTGTAGACTGCTGTTATCCTTTGCCTTTTCAAGAGGACGTGCTTTTAGCATTTATCACATATTTGTCAGAGGACTATGAGAAATTTTGCCTGGAACGAAATAAAATGTTTGACTATTTTTTTTTATCTTTTGCAGGACTGGGAAATGTCGCGCATTAAATTTGCTACAGATTTTGACAAATCAGTTCTTTTGAACAACTTTGAGAATCGTGGTTGGATCCAAGTGGGGACAGAAGATGACTGGAATTTTTACTGGTAATTTCATTATTTCAGACACATCTTTTTTTATCTAGTGCCAATTTTTTTTGTGTGCTATAACAACCCAAACATTAAAAAAAAAAACCCTTTATTTCCTACTGTGTCACATTCTAGTAGAAAAGTGTGCAACTCAGGTGAAGCCACAAACCAGCTCTCTGCCCACCTGGATAGCAGTGGTCAAGTGGAATGCTTGGCTGCTAACTACAGGTCAATATGACCTTGCTTTAGCATCGTTTTAAAGCATGGTCATTGTCTTTGTGTGAGTCCGAGAGATCAGCTGCTTGTTGTTTGCAAAAATGTGATCTTCTCACTTTTCCCTGTGAACTTGTGAACTTTCTACTATTATTGATCTCTGTGCTATAAATGTTTGAAAAGTGTCACTAAAATTGAGTATGCGAAAATGTATTGGATTTCTTTCAAGGTAAATGTCTTCAAATCAGAACGATACGATCATCTGGCATTAAGTGCAAAAGAACATTTATTATTTCTACTGTACTTTGTGAAAATTTTATGATATAATCAACCATATATACTTTGTTATTGGGAAGTGAAAATTGTTAGTTATTATTGGTCTTTATAACCATGGCAGCTTAAAGCATATCACTTAGTTTGCTGCCCTAACCAAACCAACCGCGCCGCCTTGACCCTGTCATGCTTGGCTGAACCTGTTACACAGCATAGTGGGTGTCCCTGGGCCAAATGTTTACCTTTTGTGTTATGTGTCCTAATGGAATTGTATTTAAAGAAAGTGTGAATACGACCTCTTCCCTAGATCACGAGCTTTACACAGGTATAAATTTTGTTATGAAAAGTTTCGAACAAGGCAGCATAACAGAAGGTTTAAATACAAAATCTGAGACAGGTCAGTTCTAAAAAATCAGAGCAAGTACAGCATAAAAGATGCCACATTCCAACCTTCACAAACTCAGAAGGTAGAAGTAACCGAAACTTGGTGTAAACTTGATTTAGTATCCATAATGACAAGTACAAGTGGCTAATGATGAGTGCCAGATTATTTTATATTTTGTCTTGATGGAGGATGATCCTATTGTACCAGTAGCTTGCCTGTGCCAGTTACCTGTCACAGTAAATTACATGTATTCTGTCCTCTGCTTTTACCCATGACTGTCGATCTAGTGAATGTAGAAGAATAATAAAGCTCTCATAATGTAAGTAATGTTAAGGAAAGGAAAATTTAGCGTACAGTAAAAACGTGATTTCATGCATGTGTAATATAAATAAAATACAGCACTCTTATGAAAAGAACAGCTTGTCTTGTTAAACATTGAACAGATGCATGAAAACTTTATAATTCATACTATATTCAAATGATAATTAACATTAGAAAGAAAAAGAAGAAAGAAAGTTAGAATTTATTATGAACAGTCATCTCCGTAGAGTTTCAGCTCAGTCAAGAGCACAAATGCCAGAAACAAAAAAAGATATATCGCAAAACAGTAAAGTTATAGTACATATGTTGTTTATCTTGTTTTTCTTCAGTAATAAATTGTGTGGTTGTGTTGTTTTGGAAATGGTATGTTTATAAAGTGTATAGAAACATTATAAAAACAGCCGGACAGTAAGCTACATTAACATAATTGATTGTCAGAGAGGAGATGTTAGGCTTTAGGCTCTGTGGAAAAATCATATCTGCAGAAAAAGAAATGTCTTTATCAACTTAATTTTCATAGCCATGTGGGTTGGTAAGTCTATGTAAGAATGTGTTTTGAATCACCATGTCAAATTATACATTGATTCATTGTTATGTTTCTGATATTTATATCAAATTATGTCTGCAGATCGAAGAAGAATAACAATTCAACAAAGGGTGGTTTTTATATACAATTCTCAGCCTTAGTAACAAAAATACAGTGATAAAAATTATACAGGATGTAACGACATTTTTACTGAAGAGTATAAGTGCAATACAAGCAGTATATGATCTTAGGATCTGGCACACTTCGGTTAATTGTAAGCACTATAAATCAGCTCAGTCAGCTGTTGCGCTGTTTTCCCAGCTGCCACATATCTGACCCCGTGACCCCCGTTAAGACAGCAGCCTCACCGGCTGAGCTGAATGTTCTCCTTCGCATATGCCATGTTCCATGCATTCTTGGTGGGTATTTCAAAATTTGCTATATAAATGGTATCCCTAATATGTTTATGAAATTGATTAAAGTATTCAAGTGTGGGGTGGGAAATATGTTAGATGATGTTATGGATAATTGCTGATAGGTATGAGGTCATATGAGAGGTTTCGAAATAGATTTAAATGAACCCTTTTCTGTGAAAGATTTTTAAAAATTGTCCATAGAAATAGTGAAATTAATTGGATTTTTGATGGAGGAAGTAATAATAATAATAATAATAGAGAGCATTTATATAGCGCCTATCCCCGTACAGTACAGGCTCTAAGCGCTTTACAATCTATTAATAATAATAATGATGTCTTTTTTTTTTTTAATGATGTACATGCATGCTAGTTGTCCCAAAGTTGTTGCAAAAGAGTGAGATTGTTTTAATTGTCTTCTTGTCCAATTCTGTGAGTGACAATAATACCTTCATTTTTCTGTTAGTTTTTTAATTCATTAGGCCTACTTTTATTCAGCTCATATGGGGAATACGTTTATAGTTTATATTAGGGTTTTTGCAGTTTTGGAAAGGTTACTTGTTTTGTCAGATCAAGACAGTTCAAACAAACTGAATCTCTTAATGGTTACAACATAAAGAATTAGTCTCTCTAACTTACATTCATCATTTGGGACCAATATTGTATCTTTTTTTTTTTAATTTAGGAATGGGAATTTGAGACGACTCATTTATTCCCAATAGCCATGAAGAATTATCATTAATACTATCATTGGTGTGAGGTGTTTTTCTCTGAAATTGTTTGTTGATACTATGCACTGGAGAAAATACTCTTATTAGTGTTATTGATTGATAATTCATATCTATTACAGGGCTGGAGTTCATAATATTCGCAGCATATTCAGTGTTGAAAGTGGGTTTCGTTTGCAAGATGATCAGTGAGTGTTCAGATAATGTAATTTGCCCTATTATTCTTAATGGTTGTATTTGCACAGAATAAATATTTATGGCATGCATGCCAAAAAGACATTATAATTGTAACATATCTGAAAATACATCTCTTAAAACGCAAGACTCTTGATAAATACTCACATTAACTTATAATCTACTCAAAAACAGAATGAAAAGAATTTAAGAAAATGTTCACCATGATCGAATGCTATCTATTTTGATACATCACTATGTATAAAGATATGTTTTTAATGCATTAATGATGAATAACAACAAATGGCATTTTTTATGCTGTGAATTCCCAAAACAGGCTGTGAATACAGAAGAGATGGTAAAAAAGAATAATGCAACAGCTGTGCTATGCCATACCAAATGTTTGCACTTACATATTTATTTGTTGTAATATTTACATTTATTTAGATACTAAAAATTGAGATGTTTGATTTGGCAGGCTGTAAAGGTTATTAGAGAAATGTGATGAGAACAATTGCTTAAATTTATGTGAGTTGTGTTTTTTTTTTTTTGACACATCAGGTTTTTTTAAAACATCTTTGGGAATTTATTGCAAAACAGATGACCTTGTTTACCTTTAAGCCCTCTCTTCAGATGTTTTCATGTTTTATGTGATATAACCTTTGTCTTTTGTTCCTTTCTCAGAGTCATCAATCACTTCCCCAATCATGTGGAACTGACGCGCAAAGACTTGATGGTGAAGAACATCAAGCGCTATAGGAAAGATCTGGAAAAAGAGGGTTCTCCAATATCAGAAAAAGATGAAAATGGCAGATTTGTCCATTTAGGTCTCTTTATAGTCCAACTTTTACATTTTCTCCCTATTGCCTCTTAAATTTCCCATGTTCTGTTACAGTTGACAGGTTCAATGCATATTGTTCAGTCATGAGTGTCTTTTTAATCATGAGTGTCTTATTGAGTGTCTTGCTGTAGTTTAAGTTTATTTTTGCTAATTGTTCATTATTTCTGTTTCATAAAGATCACAAAGATGGAATGATATATATATATACACTAGGTATTATGAAAGTGTTATGGTAACAATGATGAATGAATAGTAACAATGATGAGTAATATTGCTCTATTTGCCAGTGTACTGGGTATGTGCATTGATACTCTTATATTATTTCAAGGAAGACAATCATTGTGACTGAAAAAGGTCTTCTGTATTGCTTACAGATTTCATACCACAGACATTCATGCTGCCTGCAGATTATAATTTGTTTGTGGAGGAGTTCCGGAAAAATCCCAATACCACCTGGATCATGAAACCTTGTGGGAAAGGTAATGATTGACCCATGTTACATATTAATTTTGTCTGTCATAAAGTTGAAATATGAAATATTCTGTTAAAATTGTGAGAGATTAATGACACATGCTTTAGGAATTATGAGCCACAATATATGTGCAATACTCAGAGGTAATTGTGGGTTATATGACATACATTGTCTTTAGCTATGATATACAGAGAGATAGATTTCTGTACATGTGCTATAGCCTTAAATTAGGAGGCTGAGTAGTCACTGTGATCAGTGAGGATAAATATTGTGTATATGATAGTGCATGTTCTTTTCCTTGCTATGGGTGACAGTACTAAATCCTGAATGACATTCAGGATGCTGGGAATTTCATGTTCATGTTTTTTGATGTTTTTCCTTTGCAGCTAGAGGTGTTGGTATTTTCCTAGTCAACAAATTGTCACAACTAAAGAAATGGTCCAGAGATGGAAAAGGCAATTCGTGAGTATTGTTCAGAAGCAACAATGAAGCTCTTGCATTGCATAGTTGTACCAACAACATTAGGCTTATATGTATAGAAATACAGTGAAACCCCGATAACACACCCATCCTTGGGATCAAACTCAAAAGGTTGTGTTATCAGGGTGAGTGCGTTGTCGGTGATCAACCATTTTTCTCGTCCAAACGCGTGCTGATTTTTGGAAACATGAAAAAAAAGCTTAGGAATACATTTGAAGGGTGCAAGGGAAAAACAGGGAATGTCACTTTTTTGCAGATTATTAGATGTTGGCACATCGTGCTCTAACTTCTCCATTAATGATAAACGGTAAGAGCAAGGAGAATCAGTTGTTATGAGCGATTAAAAAAGTGCCTTGCCAAAATATTTTGGTGGATTATTCTTCCTCAGACCAATGGAATGCCAGGATTTGAACACATGATTTAGAAAAGTGTTCAGTCACCCTGAAGTCATTGATCATTGCTGTGTATCTGCTCGCGTGTGTGTGTGGACATCTGTGTGCGTGTATGTATTTTTCATTTCAATGTCATATATGTCAATAAAGCTCTCAAAAATGAATAATAATGGATTCAGTGAACATACATCAATTCTGAATTGTCTTAAGTCATACATGTTTGGGGTGAACATGATCTGCAATGCAAAAATAGGGAATGTCAGTTTTAAACATGTTGCACGAGACACCTCAGAAAATCAACACAGATCACAGGAAAAGTGATTTACCAGCTTCTTTCAGTCAAGCTGTGGATACACTTACTAAAAAAATAACTTCTAGCTGCAATCGGATCACATGAAGAGTTACAGAAGTCTTCAAAATTTGATTTTGAGTGTTCTCAAAACGTCAGAAACTGGCATTCCCTGTTTTTCCCTTGCACCCTTCATTTGAAAAAAATAGTTTTCCCTTGCACCCTTCATTTGAAAAAAATAGTACATACATTTATTATAAATGTACTTATTAAAAGGGTAAATGTATTAAGCATACTAATTAACAGTTGTTTTTTTTTTTTTCCTTCCATTAGAATTTAAACTTTGAAAAGTTTTTATAACTTAGTAAATGAGTCATGATGTTCATTGAGATAGGACAGCTGATAATGCACGATGTGTTATGATAAAAAAGTTAAAGTGCTGGTCAGTGGTGTGTTGCAGTGTAGACCTATGACCTGCATGTGGTTGAAGTTGAAGACATGGGAGTGAGAGATGGGCCCATATGAGGCCTAGGTTAACGTAGGATTATGACACTGTCCATGCGTGCATGTGAAAGGGGATGAGAAGGGTGGGCCAACATTAGGCTTAGTTTTAGTAGGCCTACTGGCAGCAACAATGGACAGGCTAGCGAGAAAGCGGGCTTTTCAATGTTTTCATAGCAAGTGGCTAGCGCGGACGACTGACAACAATTACTGTCCAAATGAACTGAACGTACTATGCGTGTTGAACACTCAAACCTGAGTGAGTTATTGAAAATAAATTAGTATGTTTGAAGAAGGGCTGAAACTGTATTTCATGAGGAAGTTGTGTTAAATGGGAGATTGTGTTTAGCCATGATCGTGCTAGTGAGGTTCCACTGTCTGTAGATTTTACTGTTCATTTCCTTGCCAATGAACATAAAATATACCCATATAAGGTTGTCATCTTTCAAATTTTTTTGTGCATTAAATGTTCTAATTCTTTCCTTTCTTTCTTAATGCAGATTCACTCCTCCCACTGCCAAAGAAACCTATGTTATCTCCAAATACATTGACAATCCTCTTCTGATTGGTGGCAAGAAGTTTGATCTGCGTTTGTATGTTTTAGTCACATCATTCCGACCTCTGAAATGCTACATGTGAGTTTATTATTTTTTTCTTTTGATTTCAAATCATGTAAGGGAAACTGTATCTGATCTTAGAAATTCAGTTGGCTGGTGGCAACGTTACAGTTTATCAGTAACAGCGACAATGAAAACTTTTCTTTCCATGAGATTGAGAAATTCATTGTTTCTTTTCTTTTTTTTTTTGGTGGGGGAGATGGTGGCAGTTCATTTAATACTTCAAACATGACAAGAAACAGTTATGCATTATAAGAATGACAATACTGTTATGAAAAGAAAAGATCTCCCATCTTTATCTTGAAAGTTAATACTAAAATATGCGCCCTGATTTTATAGGTAATTTTTTTTTTTTAAAAATGCATACTTCACGACACTCTTTAATTGCAAAATGTGATAATTTCTTTCTGTTTATGCTTATGTTCACAGGTATCGCCTGGGCTTCTGTCGGTTTTGTACTGTTAAGTATAATGCCAGCTTGAATGAACTGGACAACATGTTTGTACATCTGACAAATGTTTCCATACAGAAACAAGGGGTTTGTATGATTGTCTGACAGACAGACTGGTATTTCATCGATAAAACTTTAATTGTAATTTTGGGAAAAATATCAGTGTTGCCTATAACAGAATATGAAGACAGAAAACAATATTGTGTGCATATTCTCGAAATGAAACTATAATTTTTGTGTCACTTTTAAATGTTTGTTTTGTATGACAATCCCATAGACAAGAATTTTATTTGAATATAATCTAGATGTCTTCAGTTTTGGTTTATAGAATGTTAGGCTAACCATTAGTGTTACGAAATAACCCAATGATAGAATTGAATAAAAAATATACGTGGACCATATGCAGTGTTGCAAGAAATGCGTTCTGGACTATTCCTTTTTTGTAAGTTGCTTAATCGTTCTTTGAAATCTAGTTATTTCACTGACCTAGTTGATAATACAGTACGACTATTAATTGAAGACTTGAGCATGAGTTATAAAGATCTTTGCAGTCAGTTTTGTCTTTATATTCTCGTGAAGTACAGTAGAACCCTCTTAATTCGAAGTGGAAGGGAAAAAGAATTGGCTTTGAATTAAGCAAATTCAAATTACAGTGTGGTCAAGGAAGATAACTGTAACTATTACATAATTACTTCCCTTGATGTTAAAACTACTAAACTTGAGGTTTGCTTTAAATCTGAGCTAGATCTAGGTCTTTTAGTTTATTTGTTTTTGTTTTTTGTCAGCATATTGCAACAATTAAATTTTCATCTCTATTGTGAGAGAGAAATTTTCTCTTCGACGAGTTGGGACTTGATAAAGCCATCTGAGTTAAAGAACGCAACAAAGTGTTGATCAACAAACTACAATGTAGCTTGTGGTTGGTTGGTACGATTGCACCATTTCAGTGAGAATTGACAATCACTGGTGTGTTTCACTAGCCTCAAACTAGATCTGGTCGAAGACAGAAACAATGGGTTGAACAAGAGAGAACGTGTGTATTACATGTACTTGAACCAACCATCTTGCTGACTAGTGTGGTCAGCCCATGGAGCTATTACAAGGCCTACTCATTGTTGGGTCATTCTGTTCATTCATGGTTGTTTTGAAACGGATGATCACTGGTCAGTCTCCTAAGGCAAGTCTGCTTTCATGGAAGCGGTCATTATACACCTATGTTTGAGTTGCGTGTGTCTGGTCACTAGTCAGTCTTTGTCCTTTGCATGAACCACGAGGTGTGATGATATCATGTATTGATCAATAGCACATTGTTCTTTGTTGAAACAGTGGTAGATCCAGATCTCAGTGCATGTTTCGGGGAACACTGGGCGGGGTGGTGCAGAATGGGTGGGTGAAACAACACAGACCATTCAACAAGTAAATTTTAGATTTTCACGTTAGTGCTGTGAAATTTCGAATTCCTGAGTTCAAATTGTGAGGAGCGGGGCAGACTTAGTTTGAATTATGAAGATTATTTTTAGTGAGGACAAAGAAGGGAAAAAAAAACCTAGCTTTCCCAGGAGTATTCAATTTAAGCGGAAATTCGATTTATGAGAGTTCGAATTATTTGGATTCCATTGTATTCTTTCATTCTCAAGCAAACATTAAGAACCTTCTTATATTTTTCTCTGTTTCAAATGCAACTTAAGTTAAAGTCAGACAAGCATGTTTTACCTGGCTTTATCAATCAATGATCCAGGATGACTACAATGCTATTCATGGAGGAAAGTGGACTGTCCAAAATCTGCGGCTGTTTCTTGAAAGTACCAGAGGGAAAGAAGTGTCAGACAAACTGTTTGATGACATCAATTGGCTAACAGTTCATTCGCTCAAGGCCGTGGCTGTGAGTAGATTTTTTGTTTCAGTATTTCATTCATAATTGGTTGAAACCAAATATTCACAAAGAAACGTTCACCTCATGCAATGAATGAGAGTCTTGTAGATTAGATACATGAAGATAGGTTTTTTCAACCCTAACTTGAGACTGAATCAGTGATGATTCAGTAATGCTTATGTTCCAGCATAAGTTATTATGAGAGTCTAATGTAACTGGCTTACAGTGTAATACATATATTTATAAATATTCATGTGCATAATTTCATCTTTTTTTGAGGTGATCATTGTCTATATTTGACTAATTGCTTATTTGTTTTCTTGACAGGGTGTGGTATCCAATGACCGACACTGCTTTGAGTGTTATGGGTAAGCTGTATTATGTAGAGATACTCTTTTCAGCTGTACTTTAGTCCTTCACTCCTTTGGTCTTTGTCTCAGTTAGAAAAGTCTTGAGCCAAAATCAGTGATTATAAAATACATCAATGTCATATAAGTAATGAAAGTTGTGAGTTAATTGCCTCAAATAAATCATTTTGAATTTCCATTGTTTTAACTGTGGACAAGACCCTCAATTAGGGTTTCTTCCTTATCAGGCATTTTGTGAAGCTGTAGCATGCCTTTAAATTACTGCCTACATTGTATCTTTATTGTTATGTATGGTACAAAGAGAAAGGCAAAGAAAAAGCCTGGGTGTATAATTTTGGAGACAGTTGTCCTGATATGGATTAATGAAGTTCTATCTGATCTCAGCTTGTGTTATGGTTCATTTTATTTTTTAAAAAAAAACTATATTTTCATTCTGCCTTTATCTTAGGTATGATATCATCATTGATGACAATCTCAAGCCTTGGCTGATTGAAGTGAGTCACTTATATTCATTTCTTTAATCCTGATGTATTATGATCGTAAACATAATATGAAAAGAGTAATGAAATTCAAATTATGAGATAAATGTTGCTTTGCATGTTTAGAAAAAGTAACAGCTTACCTTGAGAATTTCTCACAAGTCCAGTCTAGAAATTCAAGAGACATACTTCATATGTGTGGGTAGAATATCAGACAAAATGACAAAGAAACTGGTGAAGAATGGGATTCATTAACATGTTGGCAAGTTCTGAAAGATCACAATTGAGATAATGCATCCTGTATAACCTGTTAGGTGATTATAGTACATTTTGTTATAATGCATGTCAGGACTTGTATTTCATTATTACTGAACAAGATTTTATTTCAGGTAAATGCCTCTCCCTCCTTAGCAGCAACTACATCTAGTGACCGTATTATGAAATATCGTCTGATCTCTGATGTCATCAACATTGTCATTCCACCTGGGGAGTCTCCAGAGTAAGTCTTGTAACAACTGAGAGTGAATTGTCCCATCCTGTCATGTACATTTTTGTGAAAAATATTTAAAATATAAAATTTGTGGATAGAGGAGAAAATAATGACACCCTATTTTCAGCTGAGGTTAGATTTTTGGAGTGTAGCAGCCTATCTGTACTATGTCTGTACTATGGTCTTATTGTACTAGTTACTGCAATCTGAGAATTCTTTACTTGATTTATCTTACTTCTGTGAAGCAAACAAATTCTGTCATCAGGAATAGTTGCCAACCAGCATTTCATCCTCTCTTTCATAGACATGGCATGTACCGTTATCTCCAGAGTTGTTATATGAGGATCTGACTCATGCCCTTTCTTGTGTTTTTCAGTGTAAGATGGAATAAGGTTCCAGACAAAGAACATTATGGCCATTTTGACTTGCTGTAAGTATTCACTAAAATGGATAGCGGGATAAGCTGCAGCTTTTAACAGTAGGTAATACTGGAAGATGACTATAGTGAATTTGAATTTTAAAATGCAAATTGTGGCATAAAATGAGGTCATTAAAAAATTTCACTTCAGGTATATTATATTGTTGAGAAATCACCAGTTCATTGAAACATTTTCTTGCAGTGCAGACCATCCACTTTTACATGACGTTGTGCTATAAAGCATAGAAGCAAGAAGATGTTCACCTGATATTTTTTAAATCCCATAATGATAACATTGAGGAGATTGAGGGATGATAATGAAGAGTCATATAAATCCTTGTCTTCTTGCAGTTTAGATGAAGAGTACAACAATGTTTGCAAAATGACGTTGTCATATGGAATAAGATGAATATAATAATAATAATAATAATAATGGAGTGCATTTATATAGCGCCCATCCCAATAAATGGTTCTAGGCACTTTACAGA
>JBCEWB010118417.1:0-11582 GCA_039654565.1 Peronia peronii
TATCTATCTATCTATCTATCTATCTATCTATCTATCTATCTATCTATCTATCTATCTATTTATCTATCTGTCTGTCTCGATTGTCTGTGTTTCCTTTATCTATCTATCATGTGTTGTTGTTTTTTTTTATTCCCTGGTGGTGGTCATATTAGAGAGAAAATGAGTTGCAGCAGATCAGAACCATTTGTAATCCACTGGGAAGTTCTGGGCTGTGGGTTTCTCCTGAACCACTGGTAGAGGAGGCCCTACCAATGAAAAACTGGATAAATGAAAATGCTGTTGGGGAAGTTAAGAATCAGGTAGGTAAAAAGTTAATTGCTTAGAGATTGGAAGTGTTTGTTCAGGAAAAGTCAACCAACTGCATAGAAGCGTTTGAAAAACAGGCCAATTGGAGGGAGGTGATTGAAAAACTCTTACTTAACATTCTCTGGATCTTCAACACCCCAGGACAGGATAGGATAAGACAGAACAAAATGTAGTAGGATTGAACTGAGTAGGATAGGCTAGGATAGAGTAGGGTTGGACAGGATAGTACAAGAGAAAAGTGGATATGATAAGATAGAATAAAATAGAATAGGGTAGGATAGAATAGAATTGCATAGGATAGGATAGGATCAGATAAGGTAAGATAAGATAGGATAGATAGAATAGGGCAGAAAAGGATAGGCCAGGCAGGATCCTATCAAATAGGATAAGATAGGATAAGATGAGATAGGATAGGTTAGGATCTAGATGCACATGTTATGTTTGCCTAGGTTAGGATAGATTAGGATGGCATATATATGATAGGAAAGAATAGGATAGGATCTAATAGAATAGAACAGGATAGGACAGGACAAATAATTATGGTAGGATAAGACAGGATGGGTTAAAGTAGGATAGGATATCATATGATAGGATCAGATCAGATTAGATCATAGGATAGGGTAGGAGAGGAGAGGATAGGATAGGATAGAATGGGATAGGATAAGATGGGATAGGATATAAAAGCACCACCTCATGAATCCATCAGCCTATTTTAGTCCCGTATTACAAACGATTTTCCATTTATCAAAATCAGAATCACTGCTGTGGAAGGAGGATGAGAAAAGAAAGGCAAGGCATTATCGCTGATCCCCCTCCCCCCCCCCATCCCCCCCTCACTCTGCAATTAATCTATGGAAAGGCTGATGATAGAGTCTGTAATAGTTAACTTCAAGTGCAAAGGGTAGATTGACCAGAGGATATACAAGGGAACTAGGCAGTGGGAGGATTGACGGAAAGAGAGGAATCGTGCACTGTATCGTTTGACAGGAAGAGATAAAGCAAATCTATGCTGTAAATATAATGATTGAATAAATGAAACCCAACTAATGGATTTAGATTTTATAGACTGATAGACTGATAGAAAATGGCAAATATGATCTGCAGATTAATTAGGGCCTGGATCTGTAAAAATGAGATTCCTTGACAAATCGGCCGGTATGAGAGGAGCAAAGACTGAGCGTTCTCGCCTCAGCAACAGGACATGTTGTTAAACAGACATCTGTCAAATCAAATGAACTGATGCCATTATTTATTTCATTACATTTATCTCATGTGAATTTATAATAGATTTTTTGCTTGAAATTATTACAATCCTGTTAATTTTCAGTTTTATTAGCTAGAACAACACATTTTTTTTTGGTCAGTGTACGAATTCAATTATTTCTAAATGATGTATATTTTTGTCTGTCTTGTTTGATCCCCAGGGCATGTGTGGCTCTTGCTGGGCTTTTGCTGCAGTGAGTAGTAACTTATTTTAATTAATCTTTGAAAATCTTTCTTTCAGACGCACATTTGGAAAAACTGAAAGCATTAACTTACTTTCATGTTATTCAGACTGATTTTTTTTTTTAATGACACACTTCGAATTCAATATCGCTCTATTACTTTTATTTCATCCAGACTGAATTTTTATGATTCCTCAAATAGAATCATTTTTAAATGGTTGGAATGGAGGGGTGGGGAAGAGAGAAGAGAGGGAGGGCAGCTGATTCTGGAAATGATATTCTTATGCACGCAGTTCAAGTCTGAATTCAGCATCTCTGAATTGACACATTTTTTTAAAAAGCAATGATTACCATGGCTACGCACATTCTTCAATTTTGTCTCTTTGAAAACATCGGTTTTTTAACCTGTAAAAGCTCTACCATTTTTCAGCACTTGTGAAGAAAAATTATTAAGATACATTTTAATATACAACAAATAAATTCTTAAATTGACTTCTGTATGTCGTTATTAGTTTCATTACTAAAAATATCTGAAAGTAGTATGTACTGCCAAGTTGAGATAACCTCCACTAGGAGATTGAAAGACGTATTACAGAATGTATTTACTCCCAACATATTTCTTTGATTCTTTTTACCATATCAACGCTCACATTCTCTTAAAAACTGTGAATAATATCATATAAGGACATTTACATCTTTATAAAACACCATTAATATGTTACTATCCATATTTTCCCTAAATCCAGCCAAGAATTTAAAAACAAAAAAAAAGGAGAATATTGTCAAAAAGAGAGCAATTTTTTGAGAAGACAACATTTAAAAGTTTGGAATTGTTTTTGGAATATAAACAATGTCTGAAAGTTCACCTAAAGTCTCAGAACATTCCTGAATGATAAGCAGGTCTGCCCTTCTCTACTTTCTTTTTCTACAGGGATTTTGTCAGGGTTGCTACTGCGAAAACAAAGCTTCAGAAGCGAGTTTGTGTTTCATGCAAAAACGTATTTCAGAGCAGTAAGAAGCGACCGAATGCCAGGGCACAACATAATTACTAAGGAGACATTTGCAACACAACCAGTTGAGATAAGTCCTCTGAAGGAGCCAAGCAGCCTTACTAAAATGCATTTGTGATATTTTTTGTTTGTTTGTTCGATCATGTTTGTCAACATATTTATAGTCCATTTTGTTCTTTGAATCAGATAGGGGCTCTTGAGAGTCAGATCTTTCTACACAGAGGACTAAATATTTCCCTGTCAGTACAGCAGCTACTGGACCACAGTGGCATGGCTTGCAATGGAGGCACAGTGGAGGAAGCGTGGAAATATATCCAACGTGAGGGAATCAGTGCAGAAGACAATTATCCTGCATACGCTGCTCAGGTGAATGCTCCATGTATCATTGAATAGGATTAGGTCTTTGTTTTAATGATAGCGTGATGTTAATGATAAAGATATATATTTCAGTTGTACATGTGAGTGAGTGCATGAGTACATAATATATCTTTAGGTTTGACATGTCTTATATGTATGCAGTGCAATATTTCAGCTGGCAAATCAGAACTGAAAACAAGCAAACACAGAAACAGAGACCAAACAAAAGTGACCCTGGAATATCTGGACATTAATACATTATGAAAAACAATTATTCACCATTTTTTCATCCTGGCAACTGGAATCAACTAGCACATGTCAGAACTGAAAATCATTACAATGAAATGATGGAAACTTCATGGCTGTAAATCATAACTATGGACATTGATATTAATATTTGTATGAAGTTAAAATGATTTTCAGACATTCTCATAAAGTAAAATGTCCCGGTGTCGTCTCATTGATTGTACATGGACAAGGAGTATAGGCACAATAATTATTCTGATACCAGCAAGTTAAATCAAAACTCATGCCATTTTATCCTCACTCTATGGATGGAATTTACAGGAGTGTCTTGTAAGTTAAGCAAATATACATAATAACTAGTGAAATTTTCGGCTTTGAATATGCAAGAAAGCTCAACTGAGATTAGTGAAATGCCAGGTTTTTATTTCTCAATATAGTGAGAGAGACATGGATGTACTATCGAAAGTGCTCATGTTTATACTCCGATGTTACGGTAAAATCCCTTATTGACTATTCATTTTCAATTTTAAACAAACATAACTTATAGGGAGTGGTTTAAACTATTTATAACATTATCAGTATTGCGAAGATGGACGTCTACATTCTTTTCAGCTTAGTAAGACACTCGGAATAAGAAAGTACAGTAGTAAAGTGATACAGTTGGAGTGATTATTTTTGCACATTTTATATTTCAGCCAATCTACAGCCATAATCTCCCGAGAGTTCGCTATAGAATGAAGATCAAGGTGAATGCTATCACGGGCGAAGAGAATTTGAAACGAGCTGTGTCAAGCTGTGGTCCAGTTGCTGTGGCTGTCAATGCTACAGACAAATTTGTGCACTATTCACAGGGTAAGAAACTTAAGGATTTCTTATCGCCAGCTTTAAAACAGCAATTCATGACACTGTCAGTTTCACTTTCTCCTTAACCCATTACGCTGTGTGAAATCATTGGCCAGCTCCGGATGAGGTGTGCATCTGTCTGTCTCTTTCATTCAGGCTGAGCCAAGGTCTCCACAGACGGTTTTTGTTAGTCCGCTCCCAGATGTTGGCAATTCATCTTTTCTTCTGTCTACCTGTTTCTCACTCCACCCTCTCAATTCCCATGTTTTCATCTTCGAGACATAGCACTGTGGTCCTGAACAAGCTGAATTATTAGAACACAATGAAAATCTGTGAACCAAGGCATCTCAGTGATCAGTACAAATAATCCAGGCAATATTACAGCAATATTACAATATTACACACGGAGAAGTGATAGATCATTGGTCACAACAGAAAAGTAAATCTACAAAGATTATGAAATACATGTATTTATTATGCTATATATGTAAATCATCAGCATAACCCTCTAACTCTCTCCAAGATAAGAGTCTCAGATCAAAGATCTCCATTTGAGCTGATCCTGAAACAAGGTTTATGATTTCATTCAAGAGTAATTACATCTAGTGCCATTGTCTAAACATCTCTTCCAGCTGATCTATGGTCTACTCTGACTCTTATTCCATTCTTGGGCCTGTCTAATGGTTCTACATTTTAGTTTTGCCAGAGTAGATTCTAGTCCACTATCAATTTCAACCTGTATAAATTTGGTTAGTCCTTCCCTCAAGTTCTCCATCCTTAATTTTTTTATTTTTTGTCAGTCGCATTACATTTCATAAGCATCACTTGATTACGATGTGAGATTTATCAACTCTGCCTGGTACACAGTTATCTGAATCATACAACAATATATGTACTTTGATTTCACACTGGAACTGAATAATTTTAAGTTGGTGTGTAAAAAGATTTTTACACAAAAATTATTTTCCATTACTCTGAAGCACATTGTGTTGTTTCCCCATTGATCATTTGAATGGCAAGTTTCTTTTATCTTAAATAAATGATGATACCATACCATTTTCATTCTTTACACCGTGGACCATATGTCTTTGTATGGTCTAATGGCTTGCCTTGTTTGACTTTCAATTTAAGTTGGGACTGTGATTTTCTTGGAAGCACTTAAATTCTAATGTTCCAAATACTTCTCTCAAATTCAACTGTCAGTCCAGTCACAGAGGTGTATGACAAAGACCATGAGCGCACTAGATTGACCTTGGAACTGATTTTGATATTTGTATGATTCCAGATAGGTCTCAGTTTGACTTGCACTGCTGTTCTTTTCGAAATTTTGAAGTGATTTAAACGGTAACTTTCTATTTTATAATTGTTATTTGATGGCCGGGCAGGACCTAAGTAGAAAGACAATGCATAAAAGAATGCTCATAATTATCTTAGAAAACAAGAATGTGAAAGATGTCACTTATACTGGTAATCTTGGGTAAAACACTGGTAAAACACTGAAGTGTTTTCCTCCCTTGTCTGAATCAATTGTAAGATATTTGAGACTCAGAACTCTTTCTAATTTCTGGACTCACTATTGAAGATATCAGTTGAATTTGTCCTGTTTTCTGAGCATCCAGAAAATGTTCCTGATCACAGCCTCATCTACATTTGTATTTGAATTTTGTCATATTAGGTAATGGTTCCTCGTTCTCATAATACTCTATCTTCTAAGGAATATGTGAATCTACATCAGATGCTTCAGTGGTCTATCTGATTCCCTGTGATACCACCATGTGATATCCAAACTTTGAATTACTTTATGAGAGCACACAGTCCTCCATTCAACATATTGTTGAATCCAAGCATTTCCATACACCAAGCTACCTTGCTTCACTGAGACTGCAATTTACCCATGAGCTTCTCGTATCACGTATTGTTTGTCTGTTCGATCTTTTTCGTTGGCATCTCTCATGTTGATGTTAATACACTATCTTGGAAATTGGTCAAAAGCACTTTGAAGTATGTAGTAGAATCTAATTTTCAAGTTATCTTTTGCATCACTTTGATAATGACCGATGCCAAATTATCCATCTATTTTCTCCCCGTAATAATGTTTGCTGCACAGCTTTTGTCCAACTTAAAAGTTACTTATGTATAGATGGTTTTCTGCTCATGCCCCCAATTGATCAATAGTTTTCCGGAGAAAGATTATTACTGTCTGCCCTAAATCCACTGGTGAAATTTGCTGGTCCCTACTGTTACCACTACTGCTACAACTTTTTTTTGTTCAGAAATGATTGAAACTGTCTATGTGTTGCACTGGCGCCATAATGGAAATTATTAAGGGTGGCTGTCCTTGTCTGTTACCTGAATGTAAAGGGCAATTTGTTTTTCCTTTTCACTTTATTTTCTTTTTTATAGAGACAGAACTGGAAAAGTTGATCTATGTCTAGGTGTTTATCCCCATGTTTTATTGTCTATCTCAGTCTTTTTGAATTGCAAACACCCCAATATCCTACATTAAAGACAATGAAAAATATGTGAATCAATCTAAAAACAAACTAGAGAAAAGATCATTGCAATTCTACAACATAAAATTTCATCGGCAGTCAAGGAAGACAAGCACTCAGACAAAATCAGCAGTTAAGAAAAAAAACCACCTCCAACATGATTTATCATTGCCTTAAAAAAAGACAACATAAAATATCATTTGTGAACGGCAAAGATCACCACTGCAGATACAGACTATCAAAAAATACAACCATTCTAATATGCAGTACCATTATCAAAGAAAACTAGCTAATCGAAATATCATCAGAGAAAACATCAATGGGAGACAAAAATTATCTTTATCATAGAAAACATCTATCTCAATATGCAATAATACAAAGACAGAATAAACCTTCGAAACTATTGAATATTATTATGGAAGACAGATATCAAAATAATAAGTATTATTATCAAAGAAGAAATCCTGGAAATCATGGAGTATTATTATCAAGGCAGACACCTTTGAAACTATAAAGTATTATTATCAAGGAAGACATCTTTCGAGTCTATAAAATATTATTATCAAGGGGGGTAACAATTCAAGAATATAAAGTATGAATATTTCAAGGAAGGCAGCCACCCAAAAGATTAAAAAAAACAAATAAACTTTTATTTAGGATTACAAAAATATATGGACCTAATTCATTATGCAATCACTGTCTTGCTTACACTCATATTCTTTATGTTTTCTATTTTATGCAGGAATTTTCCAAGATGATACATGCACTGGCGCCTGGAACTCACTAAACCATGCCGTGCTGGTAGTTGGTTATGGGAGTGAGGGTGGCCAAGATTACTGGATCATTAAAAACAGGTAGTATCTCGTTCAAATTTATGTTTAAATTACATTTGTTGACAAGGAAATGGAACTCAGCATTTCAACTTTCCATTCAGATTTTAGCTCATTTCAGGTATTTCATTATGCTGAACAAAGCCTCATTCTGGTTCACCTTCACCCTCATCAACCCTGTAGTCGGGTAGACTGCTTGGGCATCATAGTAGAACTGACAATCAGCTCCCTCACTTTTTTTCCCCTCTCTGCCTTCCTCATAGTGTCATGCAGTTTCAAGACTGTCCATTCCTGAATGTTGTCCTCCTATCTCTTTTTCTGTCTGTTTTTATTCCTCTTTTCTTTTACTGTTACCTTGGCAGGCTCTGAAGATCTTTTCACATCTTCTCTCATTTCAATTTGTGTGGCTTTTATAATGGTAAGTGAGATCATCATTACATTCGATGGCTTGTCAAATTCTGTTTCGCACCTCCTCGTGTTTGTAGGTAATGTCCAGGGCCTTTCTGAAGCATCTCACCTCCATGGCCTGTATCCTTTTTCCTAGGTCAGTTGTTTGTGGCCATGTCTCACAGGTATATCAGAAGACAATCCACAGCCTTTGTTCGAGGTTTTCAATGTAGGTTAAACCGATGCTGCCCTGCCACCTAATTAGAGTGTATGGCAAGCATATGCACATTGATGTTGGTATTTTGGATGATTAAACTGAATGTTACTCAAAGAAAATGCTTAAGTCAGATCAAACACTCTCACAGGTTTATCATTCAATTATTATCACCTTTTTAGAATAACATCAAACATAGTAAGCTTTGTTTTGGCTTTATGCGAGTAGAAACAGAAATCTTTATGCAACAATATTGTGTGGCAAATTTCATATGGAGACATTCAGAAGTTTTTGAGTCCATAAGCCTTTTTGTGGATATGTAGTATAGATAAAAATATAGACATTACCAGATGGTCTTAGCTTTTGCAAGTGCTGCTGTGGTTTGGCGGACATGACTCCTATAAATGCTTTTGATCCTTCATATGAGACAATTGCCCTGACACATTGTAGTTCTTGCAGCTGACTTGGATGTCAGAGCTGATGAACTTGGTGTTCTTGGTCATCAATTTTGTCTTGTCTCCCCAGATCTACATTCTATAAGCTGTAGAAATCTTGTCAAGACGCTCTATTAAGTAGATGTCTCTTCCTTCCCTGGTAGACCATTTATGTCGTTGGCAAAATACAAGTTTATAATTGTCCTGTTGCCAGTACTAACTATGCCTTTGCCTTTTTCTAGTGTGTCTATCATAATTTTAAGAAGATGTTGAAGAAAGATGGAGAGAGTAAACAGCTTTGGTTCTCAGCCAGTTTTGTTCTGCTTAAACAGTTCATTTTTTGAAAGGAAACTACAATCGGGATTCTAGCAGCAAGTCTTCTCAAGCTCGAGTTGTCATCTAATATGGAAGATTGTTTAACCAATATCACTTGCCTTGAAGTTATTTTTTTTTAATGGAAAAAAAAAAGAAAGACAAAGAGACTACCAGTAATTGTTCATCCATATATAAGCTCTACCTTAATCTTCTTCCTCAATGGAATAAAGAAGGGGAATATCCCTACTTGAATTAAATGGAACAAATAGAGGGAGAAAAAAAAAAGTCAATCAGTTACTGTTCAGTTTCCTAAACGTATAATTCCAGTCAACTTCCAAACTGAATTCAGTAAAGTTTAAACATAGCTTACCGTAACATTTTAGAATATCTTTGTATTTATCAGAATTGTGTTCTGCTCCAATTGCGTAGTTAATTTGCTGTCCCTACCATGTTGCCTATAGCATAGTGCCCATGAACACTGTCCTACTGAAAATTGAAAGTATACGCCCTCAGTTGTCTATTAAATACAGGACAATTAATGACATATCATGTTTGTCCACGAGTTTGTGTCTACAAAGTGAAAAGTGAATCCACGATTTCTCTGTCTGTAAGATCCACATTTAGCGAGATCTAAAGAGTAGTTTTATAATCTGTAGTTGTTATTAGGGGACTCAGGTACAATGTATGTGAATGTTGGCAGGAACCATGGCCTTCATGATTCTTTCTGTCTAGTTACTATATTAATACAGTGGGTCAGAAGTACCTTTTGTTTTCTTTGACTTTATAGAACTAACAATCACTCTGTGTGTCTGTACATGTAAGTCAACATCATAGTCTCATGGCATTTTTATATTCTTTTTCATAACTCGCCCTTTTTATATTGTGCCAATGGTCATAACAGTCATCATCGGTAATATTTTCTCTTTCTCTCTCTCTCTTTTATGTCGTCTTACAAAATTGTGAATGTTTTATTAGTATAAGATATACAGTCATGTATCACCGATATAAAATCCATGGTGCGTTTACAAACTAAACATAATTATGTTGTGCGACGCGAGAAAAGAATGCCATGTCAAAATGGAAATTTACTGAGAAAATCAGATTCTATAGACCATGGACTCACAGACGTTAATTTTGAATGTTGACATGTTGGAATGAAAGAAGGAAGTTGTAGCTAAATAATGTTTTGTCCTTAAGTATTCTGTTTTCCATTTCTTTTG
Organism: Peronia peronii; assembly: GCA_039654565.1. Classification (NCBI taxonomy): domain Eukaryota; kingdom Metazoa; phylum Mollusca; class Gastropoda; order Systellommatophora; family Onchidiidae; genus Peronia; species Peronia peronii. The sequence continues at coordinate 10,100 of JBCEWB010118417.1, forward strand.
TTACTTATTAATCTATATATATGAAAAAACTGACGTTTGAATCTTTCCATCTGGCATACGAGATATGAAGAATTCTTTTTTAAGGGGGGAAGGGGCTTTTTTTAGATCACCATAGGTAGATATTCTTTGTGTTATTTTTACTCTTTTTGCAGCTGGGGAACTGACTGGGGTGTGAATGGCTACATGAAACTGGCTCGCAACAGTTCTAATCTGTATGGTGTTGCCACAAGTGGCTGCTTTCCAGAAATAAGTGACTTGCATCAACACTACGATGTCCAAGAGGAAAACAGTAGTTGTTTGTTGCTGTAATACAGTCATTTAATAATTCTTTGTTAAAGATGAAGAAATACGTCATGACGGATATTGCCCTGGAGTTATTTTGGATAAGAATTTTTATGACAAGCTCCAGATGACAAACTTTTAACATAAATATTTATGGAAGGAAATAAACTGTGTTTTCCACACTATTTTTTTTTAAAAAGACAAACACAAAAGCAAAAGGAAATAAAATGCTATATCACGCAAACAAACAATAGAATGAAAAGAATGGAATCCACAGATGATTTTAATTTTAACCCTGGAAATTCAAATTCCAATCTGGCCAATGATTCATCCATTATACATGTACTTTGTGTTTGAATTTCTGTCCAAATTTCCCTCCAAATAATCTTTATGTCGCCTTTAGATCTTTAGAACTGAACTCATATATCGAACACGAAGAAATTTCATGAGAGAAATTCTGGGACGCTAGCACTCATTTTCTATGTAACTTTTTAGAGTTAAGTCACCATTGCCTCTCCTTGTCGAACTTTTATTTGCTACAACAAAACTCTCAATCAAACACGGCTCATTCCTTGTTAGGTACATTCTTAGTAAATTGTTTTATGGGCAATTCTACCCTATCTCATTCAAGAAGAGAAAGCAAACCTCAGAAGACATTCTTCTTCCCTCCCCCTTCCTCCCCCCCCCTTACACACCACCCCCCTCCAATATCACTGCCCAATATGCCAGCATAAAATCCAAACAATGAGGCCTTAATAAAAGACAAAGTCAATGAAATGAAAAGCATGCTGATTTTTTTTAAAACCTTAAATTTGATAGATAATATTATAAAGATTACCTTACTGAAATGATTAGACAAAAATTGAAGCAATTTTATGGTGGTTTTCATTAATTTTTTTTTTTTTAATTCAGTAATGTTTTGCTTCTTGAGATCACAGCTTAAATAGAAAGAGAGAGAAAATGAGATACCTACCTACCTACCTACCTACCTACCTATCTACCTACCTACACACATACACACATACATACATATATACACACATACACACATACATACCTAAATACATACATACATACATACATACATACATACATACATACATACATACATACTACATACATATATACATACATACATACATACATACAGAGACAGACAGACAGACATACAGATATACACACACACAGGCCTACATACATA
>JBCEWB010118428.1:0-11582 GCA_039654565.1 Peronia peronii
TTCTAAAGCGTTTAGCGCTTGTTATCGAGGCTGAGCGGTTTATAAATGCTACAATTACTGTGAAATAGGCTTGTTAACTAATACTCACTGTGCGATCGTTTATACTGTCACAACGTTACAGAGTTTAGTTAACTAAACCGAGTGCTCCGAAAGTAACTTTATGACAATAATCTTATCGTATGAACTTGACAGCTCAGCTTTTTCTTGGGGTGCGTGAGGATGAGTGTGTGTGTGGTTTGTCCGTGTGTGTGTGTATGCGTGAGTATGTGTGTGTGAGTATGTGTGTGCGTCCAGACGAGCGTGAGCTGTGTGTGCTGCTGTCGGCAGAGACGATGTTGATTTTGACCCCGCCCGTCGTCAGCCTTCAACAAACTTCTTTCTACACCAGTGGTTCCCAACCATTTTGCACCCGCGATCCCTTACCCTAAGCTTGAAACTCACGCGACCCCTTCCTATCAACACCTTCATTTACATTATGTACATTCTATCTTCTGTGATGGAGAGGGAAAGAAACACTGAAACAAAAACACAAAAAGTATATTTAAGAGCATTAAAAAAATGTAATTGAGGAGTTGAGAGTAAGCTTAATTTTATACCACGCCACTTCTAGCAAGGCTATGCGACTCTCTCTCTCTCTCTCTCTCCCCCCCCCCCCCCCTTTCCGCCAAGGCCAAAGAGAGTAAAGTAACTTCATCATCTTTGGCCAAGACTTAGCCACCCACTGGGGAACCCGTGCTCTAGACAGAGGGCCAACGAGTCACTGACAAAACAGGAAAACGGCTGACTAATTCAGCGAACAACTTTTATCAAGAAGAACACTATCCCTGCTTATACGATCACACAGACAAACAAACAAACAAAAACTTTTGTTTTTGCTTCTATTACCCCACTTGTTCAACTCACCAAAGACCAGGCATTGAACAAGAAGGAAATAAAATGCTTGTCCGAGTTTTGCATTGCAGATTGTTCTGGATGGCCATTAAACCTTCAGGCAGGGTAGCCATCAGAGACGGAATACCACCACTACTGGTGATTTGCATTCAAAATACACTATAGCACTTTATTCTTCCATTTCTGGACCAAGGCTCTCTGTACTAACACAACATTGAAGGAAACAACAAGGGGCAGTCTACCAAGGACCAGCTCGGTCAAATTCTGGTACAGTCGAGCACGAAAAACCCAAACACACAGAACTCGAAATACGGATTCCTCGAACAAAGCTCTCAGTCCCAATTTGACTTCTCTATAATCCATACATAATATACATGCATGAATTTCGGTTGACTGTACAATGTCCCCATGCCCTCATATTTCACCTGTCGTCAAATTGTCTGTACTTCAGTCCTTCTCTCTTACCCCTCTCCTCCCTCTTCCCCCACCCTTCCTCACTCTCATTCCAACCAAAATAATGTATTTCCATACATACAGACATGTCCACAGAAGGATTCATTCCCGATATATTACTTTCACTGTGATGTTAAAAAGTAATAAGGAGGAAAACCACCTATAATTTTACTACCTACAGTTAGCACTTTTACTAAGCAGCTGTTTTTATTTCATACTTTATTTCTCAGTGCAGGAAGGAAAAGCGGGGGGAGGAATTGAAAGATAGAAAGAAATAACTCTTACACAAAATGTGACATATTCAGTATAATAATAACAACAACAGTCAGCATAATAATAGCTTTACTGATAGTAGTGATAAAAAGTTGAACATTAATGTATTGTCCGACTTCAGATTTTCTGACATTTCTGTTCTTTTCTCTTAATTTGATTTGATGGTATGTGACACCCAAACTCTGTCCCTGTGACCAGCAAACCCAGACATACAGAGTAGGTCACTGGCCTAGTTCACAGACCTCATTTACCTAATGGCTCCTGTCTGGCCTCGGAGTGTGGGAGGACTTACATTATGTTACCTACTATTGGGAGCTAGTAGCTGAATAGAAGATGGAAATATCTCAGTCTTAGTTGAATCAGATAAAACAAACATGGGGGAAGATTCAAACACAGAGGAGGTATTGTGGCTGAGAGGTCAGCCGTTTGCCTCTGGATGACAGCATGAAAAGTGTTGCAGATTCGAATCCAAACAAAGGATGAGAAAGCTTGGACAATGCTTTTTGTTTTGTTTTGCTTTTCAGTGACTCAATGATTCCCCAACTTCTTGAGTAGGCAAGTCTATGTCTAGCCTTCTCAGATATAGGTGACCATATTTTGGAGGACTTTTTACTTGCATTAAGCCCATTAAAAAACTCTTCGGAATATATAATTGGATGAAGAATAAGTGGAAATGTCGGTATCTGGGAAACTTTCCCAGTTCCAAACTCTGACCCACAAAAAATCCTTCTGACGAAACTAGGATTGGAAGGCTACATACATAACAAAGCAAAAAGAAGCGAACAGATTTTAAGACCCATGATGTAACTGTTGAAAGCAGGTGTACTCTGCTCCTTATTGGCTTCACAGAAACCTCTTATTGACTGTCCCAATATAGTCACAAAGTTGGCTGTTTTACCAAACAAAAGCACATGTGCCAAATTGAATTAAATTAATTGTTTTTCATATTTGTCTAGAGCACAGTGACAATCACTTTAATAGTTCCTCCATTCCATCATCATTGATTTACATTTTTTTTGTTCACTGCACAAATCCAACTATATGTGGCACTGATTAGCTGCCAAGAAAGATTTTTGAGACCCAAATAAAAATATGATTTCAGCACATATTATGGTCTTTCATACTAATACATCAGGGTACTGAACTTGGATCAGATGTAACAATTCCTCTCCTGATAAATTTCATTAGCTGTGCTGGCACAGGATTAGCTTAGGATTGGTGACACAGTTGCAGGGGCAAAAATGTCTCCAATACCACTGAGCATCTATGCAGTTGGGTCAATGACGAGCAGATTACTTGGTCAGTCCTAATTATGATATATTACCTCCTTATCCCCAAAATCTGGTACATAATTCCAACCTTTTTTGGAGCATGAGTGAAAAAAAATACAAGCAGCAAGTTCAAGTCCTGCTGTTAACTGCAAATAAAATTCTTGACAGTTCTATGGTCATGAAATCCATTTCTGCCATCAGCAATATACTTATTAAGTTTTAGCAATGTTTTTTTATTCTGGTTTTGTTCTGATGCTGTAAGTGATATTTTTTGTCTTTGTGCACATAGACATAAATGCATCTTGACTATGTCTATCAACTCTGAATGAAATTTTCTTTTGAAGACAAATAAAATTTATCTTATCTTTTGAATTTGTCCTCAGTTTGCAATACCATCTCACAAGTTTGTAGCTTCGTTTTGCCTGTATTTGATACAGATGAGTGGGGAAAACAAATGAAGTGTGAAGTACAGTGTCGGATACAACTTATCATCAACACTTGATCTCTGATCAGCGAAAGTTTCTGTAAATATCAGCAAGTTTGTTTGCACTTGTAGATTATCACCATCTCAGAAGCTGACTTAAATCCCAGCCTTAATAAGTTTGCGCCTCAGGACTGAGACAACATGACAAGAGGTTTACATAGGTATGAACACGCCTTTTTTTGATGATAGAACTAAATTAACTTTTGTGGAAAAGCTTTCATCTAAAATCAGATGGCTTTTTGAGAAGTAACAATGAGAGCAATAAAGATGAAATTTCTCTCGTGGCAAGTACATGACAGTTTGTTGGAGTCACACTGTGGGTTCTTGACAATTGGGCAAGAACAACTACACCTCAGGGCTAAAATTTATATTGTTTTTATTTATCTACATATGTAAATGTATGTAGTTCTGTTACAGAGAGGGTTCCTGTCCTGATCTGACAGTATATAGGGAAAGTGCCACATACTATATGTTGGTGATAGTATGAAAAAGGAGAAGAAAGAAGACTACAAAGAAAAATGGAAACAACAGATAGCATACAATATTAAGAGCAGGGACAATGAATTATAATGTTTCATGCTCCACATCATTCTGTATCTCCTTTAATTCTATAGCACTCTTTGTAAAAGTATGTTTACTGCTTTAGAAGTTTCAACATAAAATATACCATATTTTGGCTAATTTTTTAACAATCACTCTGCTATTCTTCCTGTGTTACAATTGATGACTTTTCCAAGACACTGGTTGCTTACATCCTAAAGAGTGCTGAGCCTCTGAGTTTAGAAACTACTGTGCTAAGGTTGAGTCTCTGAGTCTAGGAGTTTGTAATATATGATGTCTAAACCATCTAATGCAAACGTCTCTCTGATAGCCAAAGGGTTAAACTGTTTAGAAACTGGGTCCCACTTTAGAACTTAACAACTTCTTGTTCACTAACAAGATGTAAAGAGACATTTAAAAGACACAGTGAGAACAAAGAGGAAAGACATTTCACATGCACACTTAGCACACTTACTGCAAACTGTAATGAGTGTAATGAGAAAGCACAACTGACGGCTCGTCATTCTGAAGACCCAGGAGAATAAACAGCGACAACAAATCTGCAAAAACAAGCAAACACAAAGTGGATTAGGTCCAGTACATTTCTTTATCTGAATTTTTTAAAATACTTTATACGTCCTCATAATCTTTTGAACACCTTAGTCATAATGATAATAACAGTACAGAGCACAACATCTCATGATCATAAAATAAATTTGCCCACACCTAATTTCTTTAAAGCTTATATCACTAAGGCTATAGGGTCCTTCCACCTAATTAAAAAAATAAATAGATATGGATTTCTCACCAGAAAAACATTTCATGAGCCTGCCCATTACTCCACAAACAAGGCATTACAGAGAGGAATGATGGAGGAGAATGTATTTTGAGGTAGAGCCCAGCTATTTGAAAAATCACTTTGGACAATAATTTATAACAAAAAAAAAAAAAAAGAAGAAAAGCGACATTTTAATTTCCATCCTCTCTATTTATTATGTCATTCAACCTCCTCCGGGATGATTATCTCGAAATTTCCATCCTGATTTTATCACTGGGTGACTCTTCTTCAACAATGAGCTTTGTTTGTTAATCAGTTTTAAGAACAGAGACATCAAATCCATTCAGCGACAGTGACGGCTCTGTAGCCTTGCCAATAACCATAGATATGGCTTCAAAGATGGATATCTTATTAATTACTAACTAAGTTTTAATGAAAGTTTATGTAACATTACATCCATTCAACTTGCCTTGGCAAACTGTCAATGTAAATAGAGATGATACAAAATTTAGCACACATTCTGTTTCTTCTTTCAAGAAAACTCTAGGTTTCAGGGTTCTCATATTCTTCAACATTGTTTTGTATCTGAAGATAGAGAGAGCTAGCAAAACCTTTGACATCATCTGTTTTTGAAACAGATCATCACTACGATACAATTATTTATGAGCAATTTTATTTTTTATGTGACAGATGGACTGATAAATCAAAAGATTCCTCCCTTTATCCATTCATCTTAAAAACAATTAGGGTGAGGCAAATAACTTGCTATGATGTGTCAGCTTCAGTAGTCCAGTACAATTTGACAGCATTCAATTGAGTATTTTCGAAGCTATGGGCCTAAGAAGATTTTGTGACAGACTGGCATAAGTATTAACCTAGTCTTTTAGATACCTGAAGACAGAAAGAGTTCAATTGCTTGAAGTTTGAAGAGTTCACCTCTTTATCTTTCACTATGAGATAGATGAATGATTGGACCATACTAAATAGGTGGAGCAAAAACATGCTCTTAATATTAAACTGCAGCTCAGATTCCTATAAAATTAAAGTGTAAAAGCATACAACTTATTAAAACGCATTGTCAGTTTTGGTAAACATGCAGGGTACTTGATAGAAAAAAAAGAAAGAAACACTAACCATATAATATATATATGCTGGTGCTCCCATACAATGATTTCTAGCTAGAAGGAATGTTAAGCGTCTCTTGTTCTCACAAGTCACATTATCCTTGCGAATTTGTCAAAGTGAAAATTTAGATCCCAGAAAGATCATTACTTGTTCACTTGCCTTTGTGTAATATTGTGGTGACAATCAAATGAAATGATGAACAGCAGCCAGTCAAATACCATTTAAATTTAAGATGTAGTTTTAAAATAAGATTTACAATAAAATAACTCACAGAGAAATAACTACTTTAAATGCTATTGTGCCCTGGCCATCAAGATATTATTAATAAAGTCCATGGAACTAATGCCATCTGATGACAGAGTGCTTTGAATTGGGCAATATTTGCATTTGGGTGGGGGGGGGATGGAGGGGGAGTGGGGGTGGGGGGTGGGCGCTGAATCAGTTTTGAATGCTTTGATTGATTTCATTTCCAACATTGTTACAGATGAATCTTTTTCATGCTACTGACTATCTCAACATAATTCAATTTGCTATTCAAGAAAGCCAGGACATCCTAAACTTAAATGACACCTGAATTCAAATTATGAATGACAGTTTACCTTTAAGTAATGTCCCAAACAATGACCAAATGAAAATTTTATGTAGTTTTGAAAAAGTAAGGCAAATCCCCAATTCAGCCCTGTCTGACAACATCATATCAAAACATATATTCCACTTTGGATATCAATAGACTTTATTTGGCACAGCATTTTTTGATGAATCTCCAAACTAACCTTTTTTACTCTTCTCTGATTACAGTAATTTAGACACACAAATAATCTATGCCAAATAACTGCTTGACAAAAAAAATCAAATAAAGGCAAACATTTAGAAACACTGGATCTCTCACACCCACTAACCCACACTACTGGTCTAATCCTTGTGTTATCAAAAATGAAAGACATCTTGACAATTTTAATTTAGAATTTCATACTATACTACTATACTATACATAGATCTACGGGCTTCATTCACTTAATTTCATATCATAAACAATTGCAAAATCAGTCCAAACGCCAAAACTATGCACAACACATATTTTTTTATAGGAATAAGAACAACAATTACCAATGAACCCAAGCCCAGTCTAAACATGATTGATCGACAAAAAAATTCATGTCATTACTGTTACTGTGCTCGGAATCAGTGTGTACTGTAGACCTCTGTGACTGTGCAACGAAAGTGTACTTCTCGCCAGTAAGAATCAGTTTTACGTTTGAAACTGAGGTTAAACAAAGACTCACCTGATATATTTACATTACGTTTAATCCAAATGGGACACAGTTAATCCCTTTCCCCCCCTAAAATGTGCAGTCGATGTAATTTTCACAACAGGAATCAATCCATGATAATGATCAAAGCTCGACTTCCTCGATCTCAGCAGCCATCTTTTTTCTTTAACGGTTACTTCCGGTCACGTGACATTTGTTTATAGCGGAGTTCTTGGGAAAGAAAACTGGTATCTAATCGTAATAAATGTTGAGATAACAAGGAGCTTGATATAAAGAACGTTAGGTCAGCTTTACTTTAAGATTCTTCTTGAAAAAAAGATAACAAACATAAACAAAAAATCTAGAAGGAATGGACAGTGTATGTGTTGGCAAAGAAAGATACTATGTTCATGGATAGAGAGACTAAAGTGAATGAAACAAAGAGGAACGGAATATTTGCCAACTCAACCGTGAAGGGGAACGGCTAGGTGATGGAAAGTTAGGACGAAACCATGACGAAAACGAAAGTCGTGGGAAGTTGAGTTTATTTTCGGATAAATGAAAACTAAATAAATAAACAGATAAATGAATGAATAAATAAATAAATACATAGATCTAAATAAATGAATAAATAAAATCAAGTGGCATGCATAACCCTATTCCAGGGAAAGTTTTCAACAACCATATACAAAGCACAAAAAGGCTCAGTACAGTTTATTCTACTCGTAAAAATGATATATTGCATCATAATCCTTGGCCACCATAACTAGGTGCCCACGTTTACAACATGATCGCTTCTGGAAACGAAAGTTTACTGCCGAAACTTTGGAGGAAGTCTAGCGGGATAAAAAGGACAGGAAAGATCGATCTGATCTAAGCTTTGAATGAGAGGTTAACAACCTGATTCAAAGTGCAAAATCTGACCAGTTATGTTAATTTTGAATATATTATAGCCCTCACATGTAAGTTTTTGACAGGGTTTCCAGCGGACTCTTTTCCACAGTTATTTGTGCTGTTGACATTTTCGCGTCTCTATCTGTTCTGTAGCCTACCTATATAGTCAGGTGTATTCCTACTTTCTGAGAATCATGGCCGTGCATAACATCTTTTGAAATTGTTAATATAGTAAGTACGAAGAAAATTACATTCTGAAGGGAGATACATGAAAATAATGACATAGGCAGTGTTATTTTCAGAACACAATAAACCGCTGCTCTTTGAAAAAAAAATAAGAGAGAGAGGGAGAGAGAGAGAGAGAGAGAGAGAGAGACTGTGTATGTGTGTGTGTGTGTGTGTGTATGTGTGTGTGTGTGTGTGTGTGTGTGTGTGGACAACAACAGGAATGAAAGCATATTTTTGTGAAAATATCTCACTCATATCGGTTATATACCAATCTCAAACAAAGAAATAAACAAGCACACTAAATCAAAACAAAACAAAACAAACAAGCAAACAAACAATCAACGACCACAATAAAATCTGTTGATGACTGAATGTTAGTGAAAAGCTGAAAAAAAAATCTTGCAGAAATTCTGATAAAAAGACAAAATATGTGATACTGCTCATTTTATAAGCTTACTTAAAAATAAATAAACACTAAATTACTTCATTTTCAGAGTAGTCTAACCAATATAACAAATTTCCCAATGTTTATTTAATATTCATTGCTAACGTTGAAATACATATTTAAATCTGTTTTACTTTGTGGCATGATTTGACCCAAATTTGTCCCTTTAGCTATTCATGTAGTTAAAAGCACCCGTGATTTGAAATGTATCACACTGGACGAGATGGAAATTACTTTTTTGCTCCGTGTTCATTTGTAACAAAGATGAGACTAAGATGGTAATGAAAACAAGAACTGAGAATAGTAATGGAAATGAGAATAATGGTGATATATATATATTTGTAATTTTTATTTTTTAATCGTCATTGAAAAAAAAAGTAAAACTTAGACAAACTCGATAATCCAATCGACTGAAACTTCGATTTGCCCGAGTAATCAAAGGGAAATAATGCAACAAAAATTAGTGCGCTATAGTAACCTTTGTAGTTATCCTCCTTCCTTACCCACATCCAGAAATCGCTGGCAAGTTCGAAAGTAGAAAGTGATCGCTTAACTAAAATTTATGATAAATAAATACAAAGTAAAGGATAGACAATTTGTCAGAAACTTTCTTCTGTCAAACCGTCAATTGCTGGTCTTAGATGTTTCCACAAGTTAACACTACAAATGTAAACATAAAAGATTTTAATCTCCTAAAATATTTATTCTTCCTTTCTATCTTTCTTTTTTATTTCTTTATTTTACCCGAGACCTTTAATCTGTTTGAATCGGTTTGTTTCTTTAATTGTTAGTTTGTTGATCTTTGTTGAATTAGGGGAAAGGACACAGTGGAATTACCTCTGAGAATGAACTTAGCGTCTTTTATATTGTGTGGAATTGTAGTGTTTTTTAATCCGTATCCTGTAGAAGTTGTGAGCTGTGTGTGTCTGAGAGAGAAAAGAAGAGAGGGAGAGAAAGAGAGCACGCACAAGAGAGCGAAAGAGAGAGAGAGAGAGAGAGAGAGAAAGAGAGGCACAAAAAAAGAGGGAAAGAGAGGGAGAAAGAGACGAGAGGGAGAGAAGAAAGAGATAGACAGACCTTAGAAAGTATACAAGAGATAAATAGACAAACACTTAAAGAGGCATTAAGTGTAGAGGTCGTCGATACAACTATTCGAATACTCAAACAGTGCTTTATATCCAATAAGACTTAGTAACAAGCAAAATTGAACCATATTCAATATCTACTGACAAGTTGAAGTCCTTTGGATGTAGAATTTAAATAATAGTCGATCGCATAAGTCTGAAGATATTCGCTGTAATGACACCATGAAATTATTATTATTATTTTTTTTATAATGGGAGATGGTTGTGACCATGGAAAGAATAACAAAACCGTTTGACTTCTTGCCATTCCAAAGACTGATCACCAAAAAATGTGATAAAATTATGACAATGAGAAGAAGATATTTTCTTTACACCAGAATTTTTTTTTTGCGATTTTTTCATGACGTATATTTCAAGCAAAGGGCGCAGATGTAATGTTTTTTTCTTCTTTACATTGCGTGTTCAACTCCTCAAGTCTTGTTTTGGCAAAGGGAAGTAATAGGGCCGATGACAACGATCTCCAATTAAAGAAATCACTTCCCTTGTCTTTCCCTGTTCTAAAATCTATTTTATCGAGTCAAGATGTTGATTAGAGGTGATTTGCAGGATTAGAATAACTATAAGGAATCTTGGGCCCCTCATTCAGTGTTTATTTCTTGTCAGTTTGGGACAATTGTTGTCTTCTTTTGCTTATAATTCTAGCCGAAAAAAATCTCGATTGATTAACTGATTGAGGAAAAACACTCGATGAACGATCATTGGTAAAATGAACTAGTCGATCCTACACTGCTTGGGAACTGAAGCTCTGTATCCGACAAGATTAGATTCTAACATGACATGTCAGACTCCACATTTAATAGGCGCTGGATGCGGTTTATACAATAGCTTAAACCCAACAGTTTTACGGAGATGAACGAGAACGATATCTGCTCTATGTTTGTGTCCGCCAATACCGTACGACATGTCGACAGGAGGCATGTGGAGAATTTAAGAGTCTTCTTGCGATCCTTTACAAGCCCATCTGCAGCCCAAGGCCGCGGCCCGCACAGAGCGGGCACGTTTCATTTTCGTCATGTAAAGTAAAAAAAAAATTAAAAAATTTTTGATTCGAGTTGTTTTTTTTTTTTCAGTTTTTGTCAATTAATTTTTACCTCCAGCGAAACACGCCCAGCTCATTTACAGTCGTAAACAGAAAACTTTCGTTCAAAATTTCAAAAAAAAAAAAAAAAAAAAGTTTACTTTAAGTCGACTCGGTCTAGTGAATCTTCCGTCTAGCGTGACTGCGACCTATTCATTTCTGTTCCCATATTCTTGCAAGTAACACGCAGCACAGATTTAGCCCCGAAAGAACTGGGGCCTACATAGGTGTGACATTGAGGGAGTTAAGCCCAAAAGTAGCAAAAGGCCATTCTAATAGAAAGCCTCCCATCTTGCACCAGAATTCATTTTCAAAGGACAATAATGCAAGATCATGGGACTCATATCCTTATAATAATCACCGTAAAATCCAGACAGTTATTGCTCAACAATGAGTTGTTAACGTCTATAAATACATCATTTCATGAGCATTTTCTCTCGATAGAAATTGGTTTAGTTTTGATAAGATAAGTTCGCTTTCCACCAATAGTAGACATTTTTTGTACGGTGAATCTAAAATTATGGAACTAGAACTCGTAAAAAGTTAAGCATTATGTTAATAAAAGTGACCTTACATTCAGATGCATACCATCGGTTACGGTATATATATATATCTATATATCTATATATATATCTATCTATATATCTATATATCTATCTATCTATCTATCTATCTATCTATCTATCTATCTATCTATCTCTCTCTCTCTCTCTCTATCTATCTATCT
>JBCEWB010118439.1:0-11581 GCA_039654565.1 Peronia peronii
GGGGTTTTGGGACAAAAGGGACAAAAGAAGAGGCGCTCCCCCCCCCCCCCCCCCCCCCTTTAAGTTAGTCTTGTGTGATGAACAATAGTTTATAATACCATTTATTTTCCAGCAATTAACATACAATTAATATGGCCAGAGCTGACACTCTTGTAATATTCTAACAAATTATCGGTAGTGGACAGAAAAGGAAAAATAGACAATTAGTTTTGATCAAGATTTCCATTGAACTGGCTGTTCATATAACATTGAGGATTTCCTTAAAAAATTTTAAAAAATAACGTATCAGAGGGAATAAAACTCTTAATTGTAAAACACATGTCAATTTCATAAGATTTCATATGAATCTTGACACACTCTAAATCTGAGGCATAAGCAGACTTATTTCATTGATTTATTTCAATGATGTTTACTCTTTGCAGCAGTCTGTCCTCAGTTTGTTCATGGAGATGTCATTAGCGAAAAGCAACTCACTCATTTTTATGCTATATTAATTATTATATGGAGTATTATGTGTTCACAAACAAAAAATGGCTTGAGTGGAGATTTGACCTGGGATAAATTATGCTGATGTTATATAATATGGCTTGAAGATCACCAATTTAAGGCTCTATACAATTATTTTAAGACCAGTTTTGAAAATGGTTTGCCTTTTTTTAAACTGTTTCTGTCCTGAATCCTGAGCTAGTTCATAAAATGATAATCAATGTTTTCTAAATTCAAAGTTTCAAAAATGAAATTCAACTTATATTTGTAATCGCAGCATCACACAACCACTGAATATGCAGTAAACACATGTATTCATTAATCCTGTAAGATTTGCATATCCATCAGTATAGTGGACTCTTACTTACACTTAACAAATCACAAAATTCCAGAAGCATAACAAAAGAACGTGAATTTATTGCAAACCTTTACCACGTTGAGGGTTGAGATGGAGGAACATCAAAAAATTTGTACATGTTTGAAAAGTTAGAAGTTATGTAACATTTAGAATTGCTAACTGCACTGTGTGCGAAGAGTGCTTATGTCTCCTACAGCATCACATTAGTGTTTGAGACACAGCCACTAGTTATGGGCATCTACATTTAACAGCTTGATTTACCTTACTCAATATTAAAACTGATAAAATATAAATATATATGCAAAATAAACAATATCTCATGGCACAAATTGGAAAAATAAAACATGAATTTATCTTTCAATTAGATCTACTCTGATACCGCCATTAATCGATTTAATCTGCCATCAGCACAGAGATGTCAAACAATAATTTCACCATAACGTAATATGGGCAATTGCGTCAATATGTACAACAATCAGTTACATTGGTGTTCGGACTGTTCCACGTCACTAGTGTTCAGTAAATTTTGTAAAATTCGCTTGTGTCCAATTCTATAAGACAATGTTTTCCACACTCATACAGGCACTTTATACTCCACCTTTTCCCTCTGACCATTGTTGTTTCTGCTACTTGCAATCTCAATTCTCTCTGTCTGGGCCTCATAGATTATTTATTTAAAGACAGAATTGACTATGTTGACTATGCTAATCATATCATCAACAGTCAGTAACAGCCTTGAGAAAATTACTGTCTTCAGTAGTCTATCAATCCCTTTGTTGCAATGTTGTATCATTCCCCGATACAACACTGATTTTGGCTTGTTTGATTAGCCATTGCATCAGCGCACTAGGCTTTTTCAGGGTTATTATATCATTATACAATGTAATTGCTGTATAGGGCAGGCTTTGGCCTGGATTTCTTTGCTGGAGGCCCTCCTGTCTTCAGTGCTTTCTCCTTACCCCCTCTACTATAGTCTAGAAGACTTAGATTAAGATCTAAATGTATATCTGTTGAGGACATGAGGCCAGGCTGAATATCATTACTATTACTACTCGATCTCGATGACTCAAAGCCCAACTCTGGCTCACTCACATACATGTATTCTGACCCAGAATTATCATAGTCGTCACCTTCAGCCTCCTCACCCAGTGAAATACCTATAATGTATTTAGATCAAAAAGGGATCATGACAGCATTTCTCAGACATTTTGGTACGATTATAGATGTCTGCTAGATGATTGTTTACATTCTGACTGCAGCTGTATGCAGAGGTCGACTGTAGTTGCAGCAGGAAAGAAACCACAAAAAATAAAATCTGAATGCGTAATTTTCATTGCTGAATCCAAATTCACACAGTACTTGTGGCTATCTCTCATACAGGATCATTGTAGAGGCATGATTATCATGACGCATATCATGACAAGAGGCATACAGGGATCGAGGAACCGTGGAACTGGTGCAATATACCCATTGTTGTGATGTACATCATATAGGGGACAAAAAGGGGTTAAAAGTGCAAACCTCATTAATGTAAATACTGGAATTAATTAGATGCAATGTTGCTTTTATTAGTTTTATCTGGTCTGGATAAATTAATTTAAAAAGGAAAAACAATGTTTTAAATATAAAGGCATGATTGTGATCTAATGGAGAAAGTTATTTTTGTCTTTTTAACAAACCGGATCCAGACTCAGTTTTTGTTTTTTCTTCTTCTTTATTCACTTTTCAACAAACTATATTTGATATGAATTTTTCAAAGGTACATGAACCAGTGATAAACTTTTAGCTCAGCTTCCTTGTTACAGACAAATCTAGTCCTGCCAGTGCACTGATGGTTGTGTTGGACTGGTCAGATCAGAATCAACTGATGTCTCGGCATGCCGTGGTTGATCATAATCCATGTGACCTCTTCTGTTAGCATCTGTACTAGTGTCAGGGTCTTCTTTTTGGCCTTTCCGCTTGCGGACAACAAACACAGTGACAAGAACCACGATGATGATCACTACAATCCCACCTGTAGGAGAAGAAATCATCGAATGAGAATAAATGTTATCTACAATTTAAACAAATTTTTAGCTCTGTAATTCCACAACTGTGTCTGTTGCACTGAAATTGTTTCAACTGACTTGGGATTTGTTCTCAAAGTTACAATTTCCATATTTCTGTTTTTTTCTTTATGAGCCATCTGATGACAAAGTAGAAATTATTGTAGTTAATCTGTCCTATGGCTTACAAGTTAACCGATTTTCTTTCTCATGACAAACATCAAAACAGTACCTACCTGCAGCTCCTGCTATGATTGCTACAGGAGGTCCAGATCCTTCATTTGCACTGTCATTACTCTCGGTTTCCTGAGACCTCTTGAACTCGTTGTAGGCTTCCTCAATGGCTGGGCAAAAAGAGGATTCCACCTGCTCGCTTGTTACTTTAATTTAAAAAAAAACAATAGAAATGGAAATTCATTAGACCTAGTCATTAATCATGCCATTTGTAAAGCCATACTTTTGGAGTTTTTTCTTTGTGTATGTGATTTTGTTTGTCATTGTTCTGTGTGTTTGTGATTATGCGTATGAATTTTATTTTGATGGATTAAACAGTCAGATTAAACATTGCATTACACCTGCAGATTCTTCTATATATACTTACATAATAGATCTATATACATGTATACAAATAGAACATATTGTTTTGGATTGTTTTCAAAAAAAATACACCATATATATATATATATATATATGCAGACATAAATAATTCAAGAAGATGGAAAGTCAATCTTTCCTGTGCGAATTAAACTTTGTTTTAATATTTGAAAAAGAAAGCCTTCAATTGGCTCTCATTTGAAATTCAGAGAATGAAGAAGAATGCCAAATCTGATTTTTCTTCTTTTTTTTTTCTTTCTTTTTTTTTGTTGTTGTTGTACAGTATTGAAAACCCAAAGAACACAGAAAAACATTGTTCATCATAGTTGATTATCATTCATCTACTACATTGTGCTATCTTTCACAAAAATTAGAATGAGCAATTTTGCCATTTACGTTTGAGTACTTTGAGGAAGAATTACCTTCGATGCCCCAATGACACCAAATTACATGTGCTTCAAAATTTGAGTATTACATCAAAATACATACACATGAATCCCATTGTTAGCTTAAAAAGAAAGAAACTAAAAAATGGATTTCTTGTGAAGTGAAAATGGTAATATCAGGTGATATCAATTTCAGTTAAAGCATAAGAAAAAAAGTGAAATCTACCACTTACGGATGGAATCACAGGTCTGAGCCAAGGATGTTAGAACTTGCTCCTTAGAGAAAGGCACAGCATCAGAATCCAACACAATGAAGTCCGCAATTAAACTTCCATCCCCTACACTTTCAAAAGTGAAAGAATAAACTGAAACTGAGATCTCATTGGTGGCATCTGCCTGTCGTTTCAGACGTGATAGGTGACTAAAATCTGCATTATTTAAATGTGGCATATAAGACTGAAAAATGCTAACAAAGCCAAGAAGTTCCCTTAAATCTCTCTTTTTCCTGGCCAAAGAGGCTGTTAATGGTTTTAAACTTGCAGCTTTCTCAGGGAACCGTCCGTTGCTCTCCACAAATTCTAAAAATTTGACCTGACATTGCTGATCACTTACACCTAAACATCTAATTTTCAGAGTGACTGTCCTGTCTAATGGACTGCATATTGTACCTTGAACATTGAATTTAGGAACACAGAGATGGATTTCATCACAACTGTTTGCTTGACATGAGTCTTTATAATACTGGCATTTGTGACCCATCCTCTCCTCAGGACAGCTACAAGAATATGACCTATGCCCATCGATGCATGTTCCTCCGCCCATGCATGATCCTGCAATGCAGTCATTGGTACTAGTTTCACACATTTCACCTGTCCAACCAGGGCTACAAATACAAACATAACTGAATCCATCATCGGTGGCTTTGCAAGCTGCATCATTTTCACATGAATGACCCTGACACGGATCCTGGGCAGATGGTGGAACTTCACACAGCTCTCCTGTGTAGCCCTCATCACACTGACATACAAAGGAACTTATGGCATCTATACATGCCCCATAAACACATTGTTCATTTCCTCCCTGTGATTCACAGTCATCAACTTGTTCACACAAGTAACCATCACCTTGAAAATCTTCATTACATGTGCATTGATGAGATGTTCCATTCACCTGGACACACCTGGCCTCTTCGTGACATGTGACTCCGTTATCATAACATTTATCTGACCTGCTAATAACAACTATGATTGTCCTGGATTTGACTTCTTGAGTTTGCTGGTGGACTGCTTGAATGGTCACCTGAGCAGAATTTCCAAAGAAGGTAGAGATATTCCTTGAAAGAATCAGGTACTTGCTATCCTTCAGGGCAAATAAATCGCTGGCATCTTCTGTTATGGAAAATATGACAGAGTCACTAACTGTGATGTTCAGATTATAGATTTCTCCCACAAAATCACCTGCTATGGCATCTTCAGTTATCTGAAAGTGAAAATATACATAAAAATCATAAAGCTGTGTTTCTCTCAGCTGTGTGTCTTGACAATGTCAGTATTGTCAGTCTGTAAATAATGCAAAGCTGAATAATTGTTCCTCAAATATGGACTAGTGTATAGTATCTGCATATTAAAATCATGAGGCAATAATCTGAGATATGACTGAATACTTTTTTCAATTATCACTGTCACAACTGAGTGCAGTCAATGTTAAATATTATGAAACAGTAAGTTGTCTAATAAACTGTCAAAAAAGTTTCAAAGAACTAATTATACCACATCTGTTTTTATCAGAAAACATCAAAAGTTCATCTCAGTTTCATTTACTGCATTTATGTAACTTTCAAATATAGAAATACATCATGTTGATGAAACTCATGACCAATGACAGGAGTTTGTGTTACATAAAGACTTTGTAGAACAAGGCACATCAATCTTTAACCTCACACCAATGAATCCACTCTTTTAAATATTTCCATCCATAACAAAGATCAAGCTGTAAATAACCTTGAGAAATTCTCTTCAAACTTTGTACGTGTATAAATTAAATAGTGTCTATATTTCTGTTTTATTTAAAATGTGGAACATTTGTGAGCAAAACCTCTATATTTTATGAAAAAATTAATCAAGAGAGCCACAGAAATCATTATTTTGAGATAAAAGTAATAAAAATAATGATAATGTTCAACATTCCTGTTTTAGGTCTCGACAGTCTTACCTTTGAGTTATCAATAGTGATCTCAGGTAACTTCAATGCCTCTAGGTCAATGCCAGTAATTGGAAGAGTGATGGTCTGTTGATATGTCATCACAGGGTGTCCACTATCAGCAACCACAATGGTAATGTCCAGTGATGGACTTGGACGGTCAAGAAGTTTCTTAGGGATGGGGCTGAGTAAAACCAGTCTATTTCCTCCCTCCACCTGTCAGCCATGACAGAATATGGCAAATCAATTTTTATATATGCATATGATAAGAAAATTCACAACACTGCACACAACATACAATCTAATAAATAATGTTTTTTGTTTTCCTCCTTTTAACAAATGATGATGTTTGAACATTTGAAAATTACACATACCTTTGTCTCATTTACATATTAATTTTCCCTAACTTCTACTGTCTTATATGTTCATGTTAAAACCTTAGTAGGTAGATAAAAATCAGGTACAACTCTTTACTTACAGTAGTTCTCTAACACTCTCATTATTAACTATACATAAGTAAAGGAAAATTCAGCTGCATACAAAACATTGCAGGATCAACAACTCATTATATGTATTTATTACATAATCAAAGCTGAATCTCAGAAATATTAGTTCTAGTCCACAGTCGTATATGTATCATATGTGGCATTTATTAAATAATGGTTAACAAAAAAGTACTACTTCATATCTATCATAATGAAGAAAATCGATAAAAGAAAATTCATAAACCAAAGTTTTATAAGCTAAATTCTGTGTTACACATATACTAACTTTCAGTAGATCTGAATTACTCCCACTGGTTCTGAAAGTGTGAGTCTGTCCTTTGTCATTGTCCTGAGCTTCCAACTTTCCAACTTCGTAGCGCCCAGATGATACAGCTGGCAAAGCATTTGGTCCATTTAGACTTATGGAAGTGGGTGATTCATTCTGATCTTTCACATCTATTGTGATTGACTGGAAAATGAATGATAGTTATCATTAATGACAGGGCACATCCTCTAAAATGAAAAGGAACCCTAATGAACAATTGGTTGCATCAGTTAATAACCATGTTATATACTACAATTCTCTGCAAGATAAAATTCTTGAATTGAAGTCCAGGCATTGCCAAAATTTATGACTGAGATATTAGATTTAATAGTCTCCCGCATTTTTAGAGCTCTCAAATACTTGATAATACAGAGTCAAACTTTGCTAAATGAATGTAAACAATTATCTGAAATATTTTCATACCATTTTAATGGCCCAGTTAACAGTGACATGATTTTGAAAACAGAGGAAATAAAATAATATGTATTGTATTTGGTCAACAAATTAGTAATAATATGTCCTTACTAGTCAAAAGATATTTTTGCACGTTTACCTTGAAATAACCCACATTATTTTCAGACTCTTAATGAATCTACCTGATTGACATTGAGGCAGCTGATCTTGGTGAAACTTATACAATCTGAACATAAAGGCCAATTTACAATTAAAGATCTCAGTTGCTTTTGGCATCCAACTGAATAATACATGTATTATATTAGAGGAATTTTTTCAGCTTTCTTCATGGCTCAGCATCCTATCAATTTCTTGTGCTTTAATAGTTCCCAGTGAAAAAAATGTATAGAATATGTGTGATAGTGTTGATGGCCTATGATCCAACATTTTATCCTTGGGAAAGACAATTTAAAACATATTTCCTGACTCAAACCAGGTTGAAACAGGTACCAAAAAATATAGACACTGAATGTCATTGTTAGATTGATATGGATTTGAGCATCCAACTGACAGCTGCCTTGTATGCTTCTGAGGAAACAGAATGTCTGAGAGTGTTCCATTGTGTCTGTCGGAGTAATATTTGATTGTAAAATGCTTAAGGGATGTATTATGTGAATAACCACTATATACATGCTTTCTTTTATTATTATTAACATAATAGCAATACTTGCCTCTTCAATGTCAAATTCTCCATCTGAACATCTGATTGTGATACTATAACTTGAAGTTTGTTCATAATCCAGCTCTTCATGGACTGCCAGTTGTATGACTCCATCTAGATTAGTCACAATCTGTGGGATTGAATTAGTGCATCATTATCTCTCGCTTTACCAGTTTTAGTTATCTGCCCTATTCCTTTCAAGTACATTGTTTTCATACAAATACAACTTGACTAGATGATCTTAAATATTTTAGGCACTAACTGACACACAAAGTAACTTGGTAATATACACTGCAATGTTCAACGCATGAACTGTTATGTGTAGTAAATGAAATACAGGGTGATTAAAAAAGAATACGCCATAATCATTACACATTTATTCAGTTCTACAACATTGTAATGGACTAAATCAGTGGTCATTTGATAGAGGAGTCATCCAAGTTTGACTGGGTGTCAATTTCATCACTGTGGTTACTTAATCCTTCCGGCACTGTTGAATTGCGGGAAGATTATGTTTTTATTTACACTCAAAATGGCGACTTCTCAGCAGAAGGCATTTTGTGTGCTTGAGTTTGTGAAAACAAATGCCATGTCACGGTGCAGCGTGCTTTTAGAACAGAAATTGGCATTGATCCACCCCATCGTGAGAGCATTCGACGCTAGATTAGACAGTTTAAAGAGAATGGATGCCTGTATAAAGGAAAGAGTCGTAGAAGACCACGTGTTTCAGAGGAGCAAGTGGAGAGGATTCACAATGCGTTTGAGGAGAGCCCACATAAGCCTACATGTCGAGCAAGTTGTGAGCTTGCGATCCCTCAAACCACTGTCTGGCGTGTAGTAAAAACACAATTACATCTGAAACCATACAAACTAAGTCTCGTCCAAGCACTTACTAATGACGACAAGGAGATGCGAAGGACATTCTGTGAGTCAATGCTGGAGATGGTGGAAGATGATGAAACCCTCTTTTCACATCTAGTTTTTAGTGATGAAGCGACTTTCCATTTGTGTGGCACAGTCAATTATCACAATGTGTGCATTTGGGAAACAGATCACCCACATGAAACAGCTGAGCATCAAAGAGATTCCCCTAAAGAGAACATCTTCTGTGCTGCATCTAAAGACAAGGTCTATGGTCCCTTTTTCTTTGAAGGAAACACAGTTACAGGACAAACCTATCTCGAAATGCTCCAAAACTGGCTATTCAGATGACTTCATTTTTCAACAAGATGGAACACCGCCCCATTGGCATCGCGGGGTTCGAGCTTATCTGAATGAAAACGTGCCTCAGCGGTGGACTGGTAGGAGAGGTGCTAAAGACCTTGCTCTCTGTGCTTGGCCTGCCAGATCCCCAGACCTCACTGTGTGTGACTTATTCTTGTGGGGTATGTTAAAAACAAAGTTTATATTCCACCGCTTCCAGGAAATATCGATGACATGAAGGATCGAATAACAGCTGCAATCAACATGGTGGACCAAGATATCCTGAAGCATGTTTGGGAGGAATTCTCATATCAGTTTGATGTTGTCTGTGTTGCCAGTGGTGGCCACATTGAGCACTTGTAAAATATGAAATAAGAACTTGAAGGTATATACACACATGTGTCCAAGCTAGAGTTTTCTATTGTTTTTCATTTTTTTAAATATCGCATGATGGTTATAAAGTATTCTTTTTGAATCACCCTGTATAATAAATGTATCAGGCACAATTATGGGCAGTAACAGTGAAACAAAAAATTAGTATACAGAAAGTTTACTAGAGTACTACTAACAGTAAATTTAGCAACATCTAACATTGTCACACCATATAATGATGCAGTTTTTCTATGCTCAAGACAAAGCAACAATTATAGCAATATGTTATTGCAGTGTTTACAAGGAAGTTACTGAACATGACAAGAACAATATACTTCAATCTTGAACATGAAAAAATATATATGATTAGAAAAGTGCCTTAAAGAAATATATGCAGAAAAAAGTTTTGGCATTAACATTCTCTTTCTCTCAAAAAGATGTCTATATAATATGTTTAATTATATCAAATTGAATTGTAAATGAATAAAACGAACATATGACATATCTTTGCCTTCACAAAACATACTGACTATATAATAACAAATTACTACACAGGTAATTGTATACATCACATGCATAATCAATACATAAAATGTCATTCTCTTAAAAAGAAATCAGAAAACTATTTGCAATATGCTGTTTATAACAGTTCTTGCACATAAATTTAGTTTAGGAAGAAAATAGTAAATTTTCTGATTCTTACAACAAAAGGGACATCATCCTCTAAGATTTGACAAGAATGAACTTGGTCCACTTCTTCATCTTTGACAGTGACATTAGACAAGACCACAGATTGGTTTTGTCCTTCCTCAACAATCAATGGTGCAGCTAGAGAAATCTCCAATGGTGGCTCATTGGCATCAGTCACCATGATGTCAAAGTCCATCTAAAACAATACCAAAATAAGAAGAAATTAAAACTGTTGCTAAAGAACTTTTTATAATAAATGGATAAAGTAGATTGCTTCATGGAGTGAGCCACTGTGTCTACAGGAAATGAACATCAGTTTGATGATTTAAAGTCTGACTACAAAACCAAATGTCAATTTGATTCCATCATGTTATCTATGAAGGCTAATGACTTCTTTAGAGTAGAAGTGAAAGACTCATTTTAGACTGCCATTATAAATTAATTTCTTTCATTTTTCTTTGATTGTTTTCTTTTCTCTTATTTCTTATAAGATGTGAAATGTAGAAAAAGCAGTGTATCTGGACTTCAAAATGGTTGCCAAATGAAGAAATAAAGAATGAACATGCTTATTTCAAGCTAAGTCTTATTTCTGTAATTCTTTGTTTTATAACTAACTGAACATGTGAAGTATACATACTGTCAATGACTCAGATGGATTTCCACTGTCAGCACTTTGCACAGAAACCCTGTAAACATTTGTATGTTCATAGTCCAGGTTGGATTCCCCCACTTCTAGTTTGTCACCAGAAATAATAAAGTGTCCTGGGGGTAGAACACTGACAATGATGAGAGACTTCCACGGATAACTGAAATAGTTTCAACTGACAAGAAAACTGAAATTGCTTAATGCCACAACAAACTTCATAGTGCTCTGCTTGCCACAAGTGAAAACAAAAAAAAAGAAAAAATGTTTCTGTGATACCCTACTGTGTGATTTTATGTTTGGCAGGAAAGTTTTAATGCTTGGAAATTTCTGTTTGGATGAAATAAAATTTGAGGTAGTTTCAGATGTCTCTTAAGGATTCTTTTCCTCTTCTTTTTTTCTTAGCTTTTGATTCTGTTTGGAGTCAATAGGGCATCTCCTGATAAGGTATTTTGCTATTCTGATCAGGTAATATTCTCTTAGGCAGTTGGACCTGATGCAGCCCAGTACATCTGGGGAGGGTTGAGTGGAGTTATCCTTCCCATAGATGGGTAACAGAGCAAAAGTTATGGACCTCTCTTAAGGAGGTGGGGGGGGGGGGGGAGGGGGGGGGGTCCTGAAGGTGATTTTTTTTATTATTAAAGATAGGCTATTTTAACCTTGTCCATCGCATTCGGCATG
>JBCEWB010118450.1:1281-11581 GCA_039654565.1 Peronia peronii
CATGATTGCATACAAACAGGTTGAAAGAATATTGAACCTAAAACTTAAAATACGCCTCTTGTCCAGGCAAAACGTACCTGATTTCAGCTACTACTGTGTCTTTCTTTTTTTTTTTAAAGCAAATTCATTGCATAGATGTAAAAAGGTCAAAGGAAATGGGGACTTGAAAACTTCTGAAGCGGCAGAACAGCCATGATTTATTTAGTAATTACAGAGAGGAGAATGGCAAAATCAAACGGCAAACTGCTTCCGAACGAAGTGCATTTACCTCTATCTTTAAATTGTGGAAATAATAGTAGGAAAAACTTACACCATGTATATACATCATAAACCATATATATATATATAATTTGGTCATCATACATTTAGAGTCGCTATTTAATTGGTCTTCCACGTTTAATCGTCTCTTCTAGTTAAAACAGAGCTATCAATTGTGTGTCACTATATCATGCAGACATTTCATACGTGTTTGGTTTTCTCAGGAGGTAAAAGCTTCAGTCAACAAATAAATAATCTCTGTAATTTAAAAATCCATGCAGTTTTCTAAATTGTATGTAATTGAGCTACCCCATAAATATATATTTCAGCAAAAATAGGCTGCTACAAACGTTACGACTCTCGAGGAATACTTTGCCCACCGGAGTTTGCTCCTTTGATCACAGAGAGAATGACTGCACCTTTATGTATCTTCTACTGTGATGCTCTATACCAGACACAATATAGCACCACTGCAGTACGTAACACGTGATCGAAATTTAAGTCAAAACCACAACAAAAGATGGATAATTAATTTAGTCTTCAAGCAAATTCCCTTAAAACACCTCAAAAAATTTAGTATAGTCAATTGATAATTAAAAGAATGTAAGAGAAATTGGGAAAACCTGTAATGTGATTGGTGATCGTTATCCTTTCCTCTAATTCGTTTACCTCTTCTTTCTACTTATTTGATGCTGAACAAACAAATAGCAAGTATGTGGGGAGTTATGAAACAAAACGTCGTAACATGATTCCAAAATATTTTTAAATGTATCGTACTCTTTGCCAAAAATCTTCCTCTTTGCTGAAATTAGAATGCATAATTTTTGTTTTCACAACTGTTAGTAGAAATATGAGATCCTTCAAGTAAGCATTCCAAGGAGCTTCAATTCTTTCACTTACTTTCCAGTGTATAAGAAGGAGAGGCTCAATTTACGAAAGATAGCTCGAACTGACGCAAAATAAAACATTTGCATGACCTATATGTAAACATGGGATTAGGTATTATAAAGGTTAAACATAAAAAAAACATTCAAAGTCAGAACACTCAATTTTCTTTCTTCATCACAGGGCAAGGACCGATGTTGTTGCAGTAACTCGGTGACCGGTGCTCGGAATGCAAGAATGTCACATTGTAATGCTCCATGTTTTGGAGACGAGAGAGTGGGATGTTATGGATACAGACATGGGGTGACAGTGGCGACCTTTCAGTTATGTAAGTGTCATGAATGCCAGACAGGCATGAAGAGAGAAAGATGGGAAAGTGAAAGGATTTCTTAAAAGCAAGTTAGAGGAGCAATCAATCACAAATTTTCATTACATTGGAGTACAAGAGTTACATTCCCTTTACGTCTTTCAGACACCCACGGACGGCTATCTCGGAGAACAAGAGTAAAGTTAATGCCTTTACTGAGTAAACACTATATATATATAATATAAATGATAATTATAAGAAGAACAAATTAAACAAGATTTAAACCAAAATAAGTAAATAAATAAATAAATAAATAAATATACATAAAAATCACCAAATTTTGCATCAAACCTGGAAATTTCATTACATTTGACGTAATGATAGGCGTAACTTTCTGTCAATGCCTTTTGATTTTGAAGTTTTCGTAAATTCGGTATGTTTTGACATGCCAACAGTACAAAATTCCAATTGTTTCTTTTCCCCGCATGCATCGAACCTAACACAAGGATATTTTTACTTCACTTTTTGGATCCAGCAAAAACTGCGCGTATTCTGGAAATAACCCTATGGCTAGCAATGATGCCATCAAATAATTATAATGTCTGTAGACGCTGTCTGTGCTATTTTCACATTAGACTTGAGTTTTTATTTTCAGACCAAATAAATGAAGTGATCTAACACTCGACATCAGCTATATTGAATATCGACACAGAAAGCATGTTATTGTGTTCTGGCAGTGGACGTGTGGCCTGCGCTACCATCTTCCGCTGTTTTGTTAAAACAAACAAATATACAAACAACATACACACACACACAAACACAAAAGAAACAAGTTAACAGAAATTTTCCTTGGGTAACGAGAAACGAAACTATTAAACCTATCAACATTGCAATACACACCCTTGCCATACACTTTTGAGCCGAAAAAGAATTTATGCTTGACGTTATTCTAAAAAGGCGATAATAATTGAAGAGTAAACTCACGACAGTGTTTGATCCGAATTGTGCGTTCGATAGAATGACGCGCTCAAAACACCAAACACGTTTTTCTTTGAGTAACATTCAGTTTAATCATCCAAAATACAAACATTGAGGTGCGCACGCTTGCCATACACTTTAAGTCAGGGCAGTATCGGTTTAACCTATATGTAAATAATCTCCTACGAGGGCTGTGGGTTCTCCTCTAGTTATTTAAAATGTTCGCAAACGAATGTTGTGGGTTTCATTTGTATGAAGATTTGGATCCAGCAGTTTATAATATTCATAATGGTGGCAATAGTAGGAAAGTAAGGTGATTGTTCGTCCATTTGTTGTTTTATCCCGAGGCAGGCCTTCCCTGTGAGTTCCTTAGCTTACTATTGTGAACGAGGCCAATATAGCGCCCAAATATTTAGTGTATGAGTCGGGATTGTTACTTTGTGATGAACATCTCAAATCTTGACATTTTAAAACAAAGAAAAAACAGGAAAACTCAAACAATTTTCCTGTGGCCACTACAGATCATTCTTTTGTGGGCTATATAACAAAAGAGATAAGCTACAGCAGAATCTGATTTTAGTTAACAAGGGTGGGGGGGAAGTGTGGGGTTCTGGGAATCATTTTTGAAATGGCTGGGGAGAGACGATTTTAACCATGACCATCGAATTCGGCATGGTCAAAGTAGGGGAAAATAATCGAAAAAAATTGAAACACTCATAGTTGAAATGGCAACGGCCGCCATCTCAGATTTGCCGCTCAATATTGCATAACTTTACAATAAACAGGATTTTATCATTTTTAATCGATTTACCTGAAATTTTGCATACATAATTTCAAGCTTAATATCTGAAAACAATCAGATCAGGTTATCCATATTGGCTTTTTATTTCCTCAATTTTTTTAAATGTGTGTCTAGGAAGATACGGACTTTTCGAAAATTTGATTCAGAACCCCAAATTTCTCCAAAATTTTAAAAGTTATCGAAAATTCCCTATGACCATTTAATTTTTTGTATTATTTCCTGTTATTATCTATGCCAAATTTTATTACAATTGCCTTAGAAATAAAAAGTAGATTACCTTGTAAATGTATCCATCGTGTTTGGCACAACTTAGCCATTATCGTGCTGATGTGCCGTTAAACCCCAACACAAACAAACAATCAAACAAAATTGCTTTTTGTGCTGAAAAGCCTCATTTTGAGAAAAACGCATTTAAAGTTTTTTTCAACCAGAAAAATAGTCCTAGGGAGCTTTTACGCCGGGCATTCAACCGCAAAAAATGTTTGTTTTATATTCTATCTAGAGTTCTTTCCACGACTTCTATGTCGTATTTTGCCTTTAACTGAACAACTGCTCATATATTTTATTCACATAAACTCCTCACCCCTATCACTCAAAAGGCCCCTCGCAGTGTCGTGTCAAGGTCCTGGCAGCCATGACTTCATCACTTTGAAAAAAAAGGTGTCTTAATCCTTTCTGTGACAGATAGTCCGCTACTGTAACCTGAAATAGCAGAACTAATGCAAGTTCCACTTTCATTAGGGCGTGGGAAGTTCAGTTTAAAGGTTCTGATGTAATGTTTTGCTGATTGCCGGATGGTCAGCCAATATCCATTTCTGGCACTAGGATTCCCGATATTAGTGGAGGAGATCATGAGCAAGTCTTCTACCTATCATGTGTCTATAAAAATCGAAATATTGTTGATCACCACTGAATATAGAGCCCTGACTGAGCCTAGTTTTGAATGGCAGACACGTTGGTGAACTTTTGAAAGACTACCCTTCCAACACTTCTGGGTGAACATATCAGTTTATTAAAATTTATGCCATTTTTATATTCAGAAAAAAAAACCATAAATTTTAAGAGGGAACAAAAACTGAAAAATGATTTTTTTATTATTTTTTTTTTTAGCAAATATCCGATTTCAGCTCCCCTCCTCCTCTCCCCTTTTTAAACTATGATTTTTTTTCTTATGTTTCCTCTCTGTATTCACTATGTTGTTAACTTCAGCTCGACTTCCAAAATTTGAGCGATGGCCAAAATCGACATTCCAGGAGGCAACCTGGCTGGAACCACAGTTTCCATGTAGGTGGTAAAAATTTCAATGATTATGCCAAATTCATTTCTGTATGCTCTTTTACCTTTGTTTAATTTAAGCACATCTTTTTCTGAAACAAATAAGTAACTGTCCATACTGACCAAAACTTTTACTGTTTCTTGTTGTAGGCTTGATGGTGAGGATAGTAGCTTTCGCTTTCCTGGGGTGGATTGATTCGATTATGGCATCCTCATTCTAAATACATTCTGGCGTTTTAATTTTCTAGAAGTTTTGATAATGGGAATAAGGTTTATGCTAGAATTGAGGAAAAATTATAATCATAATCTGTTTAGTTCTATACAATTTTCAGCAGCTGAAAACTTCGAGATCTCAAACAAAGTGGCCATGCGAGAAAACATGGATACGTCCCTTGCTGGTCTTTTAGCGAAAAAAATCACCAGAGAGCCTGAAACCACTGCTCTTTCTAGAATATCGGACGAAAATTTTGAAAAGCTCGCAGACGTTAAAGATGCAACAAAACAAATATCAATGGCAGGGGAAGACAAACGAGAACCTGCACAGGAAGGATTAGAAAACAGCGTGGCTGTGGTGGAAAGTGAGTTCCCTAGTTTGATCTCATACATGATCGAGAGATTAATGCAGATTGATTTGCCGAGGAACTAGAAAAAGACCACAGGGTTGCAGGATTAAATAATCGTATTTAACATGCGTAGAAGATATGCATAGACACATTTAAAAGAACGACCCAGAGAATACCGCTGGGATCGTTTTTTTTAACAATCTTTCCATTGAAACCACGAATCACTCCCTCAGACAAAGAGTCTTTATAAAAGTTTATAAAAAAAAGTCTCCACATGATTTAATGCGAACTGTTACAAGGTTTGCGAAAACAAAAAAACAGGCAAACAACAACTGTGAGTAAATTTATGAAAATATCACTATTAGGCATTCTCCATCAAATAACATCCAAGCACCTGTGAAAACAGTGTGTGTCTTCACAGATGCATGGACGTAATTTGATGGAGAATGCCTCATAGTTATAAATACAGTTGTTTGTTTACCTGTTTATCTCTGTTATCCTCTCTTTAAGAATCCTGAAGAATTTCAGTAGTCAAAGCTTTATGTTAACTTTATTCATATACAAAAACCCCTCTCCCTTCAAAAAAGTTCATATGGTTTTAGGAATTATCCGAAGGGACAATATCGAGGTTGCCAAAATTCCATAAAGCATTAGCTAAATGAGATAAGGTAGATTCTTGTTCCATCACGAAATGGTAAAATCCGTGAGACTTAAGTATAAAGATTTGATGATTGGACTTAGAATTCTAGAAGGAAAGTTTACAGAGTACTTTACATCATCTTGACAGTTGATCAGACGAAAAATAGAAAACAAGTGAAAACATCATGTTGGTATTTCTATACATGTTACTACCGTGCTTGTTCCAAAGAAAAAAACCAATTCAACCGAAGATCAATTCAAGCGAGCCCACGCCAAATATAGTTGACCGTATTTCATTGTATATATTTTGGCATATATACGGTTTAAATTTTTTCAGGTTGTAGGCACTGTCTCTACACAGTCAGAGCAATCCATGTCTTATTTGCGCTTGATCTGATTTCGTTTCTTTCCAAGTTCCTTCCAAGACAGCATACACGAAACCTCTAGAGAACGAAGGAAATGGAACAATCATAACAGCTGTTGTCGTCGGATTTATAGTTTTCACTGCTTCTTTTGGGCTTTATTTGTTCAGGTAAGCCAACAGCATTAGATAAACGAACATCCCAATTCTGTAGCGAGGAATTTATCATACTTTCGTGGCAAGATGTCTGCTCTAAAACAGAATGTAAGATACGGTAAGCAGTGCAAATTAAAAGGACAAAATGGGTCACCAAATGCAATAGGGCCTACATGTAGCCTGACAACATGCAGTTTTGTTTTGCCTATGAAAACACGATTATCATTTTCAAGGCCTGATTTTTGGGAATATTGTAAAATAAAACGAAAATACATTACTCTAATGCAACATAATGATAGGACCATTAGCGTCCTCCGTCTCTTCTGGTCAGCTGTGACCTATTTTGAATTTCTTAAGTTCAGATTTGTTCATTCTTGGATGTTCCTAATTACATTTTCAATTTTGTTAACGAAAAGAAGGAGTTTGAAAAGTTTTAAAGTCAGTGCTAATGATGAATCACATTTGAACTCATCGAGAGCTAACTACTCCCAGTTCCATCGTTCTTCGAATGTATGGCAAGAAACATTATTACAAACTATCAACAGGTAAAATGACAAACGTTACAAGGAAAGTAAGGAAACTGTGGATGACATTCAGAGGAATAAGAGAGGAATATCGCTGTTGCTCTTTGGTTAAGAGTGTGTGACATATTCCTGCATCTGATTCTTTGTTCGTTCTCTCCTAAGCATAAACAAGTGCAAAATTTTCCTCTCATCCTCGATTAAAAAGGAAATAAATTTTATAGGAAGGCTGCCATGGACTTAATTAATACTGAAGTATTGGAAGATCGTTCATTGCCTGTGATAAATTATGCCGTAAAGCACTCCACTCCCTCATCTACTCCTTTCTTGCCCCTCCCCCTTTACTCAAAATCATCGACATCACTATTTGCCCCTGCGTCCTACAGCATAAATTATAGCTATCACAAAAGAATGATTTTTGTTTCTCCTTTCATTCTTCAGATGAGGGCCAGGTTATTATCGAGTAATGACTTATTATATTTACTTTGACCCGAACTTCGTGTGTCTCGGTGTATGCTGAATTGAACTCAGCACCGCCTTGTATGTTCCAAAGAAAAGGTCAGTTCAACTGAGGATCATCTCACGCAAGCTTACCTCCTGTAATTTTAGGCTACGTCTCCTTATGCGTAGTTGCGTCGCCCGAAAAAAAAAATGGCGCTCCTAAATCAATCACGTAAGATTTGTATGAGACCATCTCCTGATGCGCGGTGTGACGTCAAACCGTGCATAAGGAGATGGCTTCATACAAACCTTACTTGATTGATTTTGGAGCGCATCATTTCCTCATGCGACACAACTGTGCGTCGCGCATAAGGAGACGTAGCCTTAGTCTTTATAGTTCCGACCGCAAGCTCGAGTCAATCTACTCGAATTAGGCTAATGCCGCACCAGGATAAAACTATCAGTTAGACAGTCTTTACACAGTTTTAATGACGTTTGTGGACAATCGACTTGAGTATGGCATACAGCACTACCACGACAAGACAAAATAGTCTAAGTGAGTCGTGCTTAGCCACAAACTGAGACCAACAAAACTGTCTTATGTCTAACATGACTTTCATTGTGGAAGTGGAAAATAATAGTAATCTAGTAGTGTGGGTACTACGAGATGTCTGAGAGCACGGGAAGGTAACTCATTTTTGACATAGTGTGCAGTGTGTGAAAACTATTTTACATCTAGTTTTTCTTCTATGTGTGTTTTCTCTTGCCTCTGAGTAGAAGTAAACACATATTTCATGTTTCAAAATGGATGTTGACCCAAACTAGGTAGAAGCACTAAATAATTGGGATAGCTTCTTAAGTCAGTTTACAGATTTTAAAACTGACCCTTAAGCAGCATTTGTCTAGTAAGTCGATGTATCCACAATCTTTTTCTTTTATATGACGTTTTTGTTTTCGAAAAGAACTTATTAGGGTACCAGCAAAAGTTGTTTCAATCCCACTCATTTTCAACAAGATGTTCAGGGTCACAGTTGACTCCTCTCTCCTGTTGTGTCTTTAGACAGTTGTGTCTAGGTGCGGTAGGACTAAACGAAGCTTTGTGGTCTTCGACAAAACTGTCTAAACTGTCTAAAAACAGTTTTGTCTTAGTGCGGTACTAAGTCTTACAGTCCAAACTATTATATAACTTCACATAGAGATTTACTAAGAATGTAAATTTTATTCCATTATTATAAATGTGTAGTTTCACCTTTGTTAATAATGGTAAATATTCTTACAATACATTGTGATAATTTTACTCTTCTCTCTCTCTCTCTCTCTAACAGAAGAAACAATTTTGGATCACAGGCAAGTAATGATAGACTTGGGAAGAGGGTAAGTTTTTCAGATGAACAAATGAATGAATGAATGAATGAATGGGGAGGGGCGGATTGATTGTTTGATTGATGGATGGATGGATGGATGGATGGATGGATGATAGGACCATTAGCGTCCTCCATTATAGATGGATGGATGGATGGATGGAACGTAAATGGATGGATGGATGGACTGATGGAAGGATGGATTGACAGATAGTCGAACGAACGAATAAATGGATGAACCATTGGGTGGATGGGTGGATGGATTGATAAATGGATAAACGGAAAAAAGGATGGCTGAATATATTGTTAACCAGCGGAGGATGAATATCCATTCAGGGATAGATAGATAGATGGATATATGCTAGATAGGCTGGATAGGTTTCGCGGTAATGGACTACATGTATTTGTGATGTCATTACCGTCCTCCTATCTCTAGAAGAAATCTCCTGTGAACTTAAACTTGTCTCCAATGTCTCTCTGGGTTCACATCTTTTTATGCAGGATCCTTAAGGAGATTACAATACAATTGGAGGTTTTAGAACACCTCGAGTGAGAACTTACAGTTTCCGCTGAGGTCAAAAATATCATAGTAAACCCGTCGTCTCGCCGTCTTCATACGGAAGTAAGAAAAATGCGATCATAGTGGATCCGCCAAATTGTTTTGATCTCTCCAAAATGACACAGTCGACTACGCTTAAGTTGATATCATTGGGGGAGTGGAAAAAAGAAAGAAAAGAATCAGCACATCTATACTTCAACACAAGCATTGTAAGAATTGGCGGCGCTAAATACACTTTTCTCCACCACTCCTTTCGCTTAAACATTACTACCCGCTTATTTCTTTCCTAGCCCCCACTCGCCACACACTTCTGCTTTTGGTGTCAAAGTTGACACATAGTATGACTTTTCAAAATGTTGACTAATGAAGTGATCGTCAGTGTCCATGATCAAATTTAAATTTTAATTAATGAGACATGTAAAGTAGTATCTGGTATCAAATTGCAACTGCTGGAATTCGATCTCCTAATCGATTCATGAAGTAAGATTTGTGAGATACTGAGAGTTTTCCTTCACGTTTTTTATTTATTTTGTTTTTTAAGTTGAATCTCCGGCCAAAGGCTCAGCTGAGCAAAAATCAGTCTTAGCATATGTGGGGAGCTGCAATTCAATGTAGATCTGCCCCTCTCACACAAGCTTGCCTCTTCTTTTTTCATTTGTTTTTCTCTTTCTCACATGTTCCATCGCTTTCCCTTGTCTAGATCTGTCTCTCCACAATCCATTGCTCAGTCAGTGCAAATAGGAAATTTGAGCCGAATGACTGAATCAATGTGTTCAGCGTATAACCTATTTGTAATAGTAGTTGATAGTCGTACCTCGGAATCACAACACTGGAAACAAAAACAAACAAAAAATTCAAATCATCCATTATTAGCATTGAATGATCGGCAGAGAAATTTCAAGTCAACACGTGCGTTGCAACGTTTGAGTTGAACTCAGCACAGCCGTTTTTTTTTTTTTCAGAATTTAACTTACTGTCGTGCATGTTCCAAAGAAAAAAAGTTCAACTGAAAATCAACTTTACTCGAGTTTAATTCAAGTATAGTCAACTGCACTATTCTTTGGAGACTTCCAGAAGCAAGCTTAGTCACCTGATGTCAAAATGGAGCGAGTAATAATTGTTATATTTTGAATAAAGCACTGAAACGTAACGTGTACGCGTTAAATTGATATGCTTATCTCAATTATATATATA
>JBCEWB010118461.1:0-11581 GCA_039654565.1 Peronia peronii
AAAAAAATTGCGTTAAAAATTCATTCACTGTTGAAAAACACGTGATTTCTCCGGTCGCCTCAGTTTGACGAGCGCCTAATTTCACCGTGTTGCGTCTCATATGCGGGAGGCGACCGTTCAGCCTGGCATTCTTTGAACCATTAACATTCAATGCAAATAAACGATTTTACTATTGAAAATTTTATTGCAAGTTTATTACTTTTCATTTCTTGACATAGGAAACACATAAATCTAAACAAGTTTTTATCCACATCACTGTGCCTTTCATACTGAAGAATATGTAAAGCAAAGAAAAAGTCTGAGTGGAAATAAGAACTTTCGGGAAGATTAAACATATCTAGGTTCAACTGAATCGTCAGGCTGCAAGCTGGTGGAAATTTGAACACGAGCCACAATTGGCCCCCGAGCTGGACGTAGGACATGCCTGGACTAATGGCTTTGGCCAGTCAGTCAGTCAAACGACATTTTACAAAATTTATGAATCAGTGCGAAATCCCATGAAACAGAACTGTTAGTCATGGTGGAAAGAAAAACACTGCAGTTATATGGCCATCTTTTAAAATCTAACAGTTTTGCCAAACAACAGTACTCCATGATATACAGTAAACAGGACGAAAATACGACGAGAGAAGACAACATCAAAGAAAAAGAATGTACGGGTGCAGCTTTGCCAGATCAAAGACCGACAGGGATGAATGGAATCGTCCAAACAGGCGTCCTCAATGGTGTCCCAACGTCCCCCACGGTAGCAGACCTGTGAGCTTGATAATATTACAGTACTCCCTCACTGTATTGCGGCTCAGCTTTCGAGGCTTCACCGTATCGGAGGTTCTTTTAAATATGTATAATGTATTTCTGTATTGCGGATTTCTCGCTTTATCGCGGGGTGTGCCGCTGTACATAAAATATTTAAAGTTAAAAAAAAAAATCATAAATATCAAAGTGTTTGCAAGAGTATGGGGAAGGATAAAATAGAAGAGGGAGGGTTGATAACAGTATGGGAGAGGTTTATAGAGGTTTAAAATGTATGTGAATAACAAAATAAATATAGTATCCCTACTTCGCGGATTTTCCCTTATCGCAGGCAGTCCTGGAACCTAACATCCGCGATATACGAGGGTTTACTGTATTCAGAATGACCACAATATAAACTTTACTGATGATCAATGCTCTCTTAATTCAATCGTCTCAGTGTAAAGTCATTGATAGTCAACCTTGCTTTAGTTATATTGTCATATTATTCTTTCAAAAGCTGCCTGCGACCTAGACGGGTTAAGAGAATTACTCCTCTCTGTAATTCAGTCTCATTTGGCTTCAATGGGAGGAAAAAATATCAGGTTCCATTATAACAGATAAAACCGTAACAGAATGTCCCAATATTTTCGTACTAGATGATATATTTATTCATATAATATTATAATCTGGTCAAAGAAAAAAAAAAACATGATGAATGTGTTAGAAATATTGATAGCTACTGATATTGAATAAATATCATAATATCTTATATTATGCATGGAAAAGCCCTGTGAAATAACAAGATGTGGTGTGTCTATCACACTCGTTTGAACTGTACAGTGGTTTGGTCTAACGATTTTCTGTAACATACGCACACCAAGCTGACATATTGAAAAGAGCATTTTAAGAAATATCTTTCATAATGTAGTTAAGATGTCCTGACATTCAAATTAACAATTTCTTTATTATTCTGTGTTAATGCTTCCTTCAAAAACGCTTTTAACAAGGCGAAAACATTTTTTTTTATGACGATTCTTTTGGTACATCGACTTTAAGGTCTGGTAATGGAAATCTGTCGATGATTTAAAAGGAACTTTTCCCTCATTTAAAACAGAGAAATCCTTTTCGATTTTTCTCTTTCTTTCTTTTCAGGCCTTTAAATTAATGGTTTGTGAAAGCATTGCAACACTTTAAAATGAAATCGAATTCATTTTTTTTATAAACTATTCCTTTGGTGTCTTCATTCTCTCCTATTTTGAATTGTGACATCTGAGAACAAAATATCGACCATTGCCAGCATTTCGTGCGGGCTGTCAATTTGATGGGAGGCGACAAAGCCAAAAAAATTAGAGAGTTGAAAAATGACAGTCTTTGTTCGGGTATATTATTATTATTATTATTATTATGCTATAGACTGAATGCACCCATCAGATGGTGGATAATTATCATATGATGAAAAAAAAATTTGAACAAAATTACTGCAAAAAGTAACATCCAGATCTTTCAAACTTTAATTTTACACACTCATTTTAGGTCACCTCTAGTGAATCCAGGATGATCTTAAAATGCGTGGCAGACAGTAAGGCATTTAACTCAATTTCAGTATTTTCACATTGACCTTCTTTGTTCAGAGCTTCACTCATATGTGAAATAGCAAATATTGAAACCAAACTTGCAATAACACATGGCCACAAGGTTCCGAAGACAGGCCAAAGCTTCTTTTGCGGATATAGTTGTTGAATTCAGTTACAAGAAAACAGAACTAATATTATGCATTTTCTCTGAGAAAAGAAGTACGCAAAATGGTGTCTTGCTTAAAGAAGCACAGTTCCAATTTTCGAGGTTAAGCTGCTGCCTTTGATATTTTCTGTCCTTTCATCTCTCTCTGAAAGACAAGGGGAAATAACAGACTTCCATTCTGAGCAACAGCGGTAAAGATGGTAAGAAAATTAAAAATTTTAAAAATAAAACCGTCGTTATTAACAGTTGAACTTTCACTAAAAATTAAAATTAAATCAAATATGTAATTCTAATTTACTTTCTCTGTTAAACTTAAAGGATTTGTTCTGGAAAATATGAACAAAAAAGTGAATTAAAGAAAACGATATTAATGAAATGAGTCCGCTAAAATCACTGCTGACCATCATGCCATACAGGAAGAGTGGATACATATGTCCTCAAGTACCAGAGCTTTAGATAAAGTTTCAAAAACTGTAATGCAATAATAGTCGAAATGAGGTTTTCTCAACTTAACG
Organism: Peronia peronii; assembly: GCA_039654565.1. Taxonomy (NCBI): domain Eukaryota; kingdom Metazoa; phylum Mollusca; class Gastropoda; order Systellommatophora; family Onchidiidae; genus Peronia; species Peronia peronii. Next base: position 2,991 of record JBCEWB010118461.1, read on the forward strand.
TGTTGGCGAGATATTAATGGATTTCAGTGGATGTCCTACTCTTCAACGTCGATGGCACAGTAAAGACATTCATAAATATTTGACGTTGCTCTTATAAAATTAGGGTAGAAACAATCACACTAAGTGTCAGTAATGTGTAAATAAATGTGTATAAGTTTGTTGCCCCCTGTGCAGTTCAAAGACTTTTTAATCTAAACATAGATACAAAATAGCAAGTCAGTCTTAATAATGTAATGTTTCGTTAAGCACCATTTAATCTGTCTGTTCTGTTCTATAACAAGTTGCTTCTTTTTTTTTTCTGGTTCACCCGAAAAAAAAATCATTTGAATCAAATAACTGCATCTTATCACATTTTAAAGCTTTATATGTGTTCACAGTGAGAACTTCGATGCAAGCGATCAGAGCAACGACATATTATTTTGTAAACCAATCTAGCCTACTTTGATAGAGGGAAAATGAAAAAAAAAAATTACGACAACGAAACAAATCAGATAAAATTGCGGGTACTGGGATTCTGCATGGAAGCAAAATAACGGTTCAGTATTTAGAAATTGTTATTATAATCATTATTTATACTATTTTTTAATTAGTTGTACATAAATCTGAACTGAGAAAAGTCAAATAGCTGTCGGAGTCAATTTGAAAAGTGACTTATCTTCAAAGGACAAAGTACTTTGAGGGCTTGAGTAAAAAGAGTGACGTGAAGTTCATTGTACCAAAATCATTCTCCTTGGAATTTGTTTGCTATGTAGTTTGCAAATGGGAATCGATTCTTTTTAGCTATATGAACCTCCAGTTTTCTGACCTCTAAAATTCTCATTCCTTCGGGCTTCAAAAGCAAAAAAACAGAAATTTTCTCAAATTTTCTCAAATTGTGAAGAGAAACAATTTGTTTCTGGCTTTTCCAATGTCCGGGTTTGTCATTGGCCTCTACAGCCAATATCAAAATGTGGTCTCTATTTATTATTGTTATTGTTTCTCGGATTCTTGTTATTCTCATTATTAATATTCATTAATTGCTTTATATTGTAATTGCGTTTACAAGTACAAAAACCTGTTTTACGAACGGGGATTATTTACTCAAAAACATGATTGTCTTGGATGAGAAATTGTAAAAATTTATAAAAATAGCTACAAATAGTGAATAATGAAAGAGCGGATTAGAAGGCTGCTGCATAGAAATGTAAATAAATTATTAAAACTCAGTAAACTGGCCAAATAAAAAATAAAGTGAATTAGCAAGTAGAGTTGATTGGAAAAACAAAATTTGTTGAAATGTGAATTCCCAGAGAACAGCCGAACTGAGCAAACAACCAGGCTGATCGTGTGTGGCCAACTGCAATTTATTTCTCTAGTCCCCCCCCTCCCCCTCCTTGTCCCTCTTCCCAAGCTCCCCTTTCTCTCACTCTTTCTCTCTGTCAACGCAAACACACTCTCCCATCTTCCCTTCTCTATCTCTCATTAGATTTTGAGTTACAGATTTGGTTCAGTTATGAGTTATCACTCTATTTCTACATGTATATCAATTTTGTCAGTGCTGAAAAAACGAAAGTAAATTATATCCTTGCAATCGACGCCACAGTTTCAATGCACCGCCACCTCTGATTCTGATTAATATTTTTATTTTGCCCATTTCTTCCGACATAGCTTTGCCAAAGCTTGTCAAGCATCATTTGACGGATGAATATCAGGAGCCATAACTAAATTCACAGTGTAATTTGACAACACTTCAGTAAATTTAATCTGCATTATATTCTCAGTTTGTACGTGAATTGTCACGAGTTGTGAGCGCAGGATTTCCACATAATATGTTTTAAATTGGGGGTAACTCACATTATATAGATTATATATTTTAAAGTTCAAATCATGGAGTAAAATAGGCATTCGAAGTTTTTATTTTTTTCTTTCGTATAATCAAGAGGTACAGTAGAGTTCGTGTCATTTTTTTTCTGTAAACGTTTAGTACTGATTAAAATAGGCATTCTAAAACTATTATAAAGATGTATGCGAGACATGGTTATCTGAGGTAACACAGATACATCCATCCCTGGGATTCAAAGGCTTGAAGACGAATAGCCTTACGTCTTTAATATTGATAATCCCTGAAAATCTATTGCATAATTCCTTGAATAAACAACATGATCACACTTGTCGCTGTTTTAAGATCTTGGCTGTCAAAATTACGATCTTTAGATTTTTTGATAGAATAGTTATTTAAACTATCAGATTCACTAAAGTTACTTAATTTCAATAGATGAAAACTTAAAACGAGAGAATCTGTAAAATTATCACAATGTCATATCACATTTGCTAAAAATTGTTAAGTAAATATAGCATGATGAACATGTTGAGGAATTGTCTGCATTGAAACACTTAACTTTTTGTCTGTTGAATCACGCTTTTGTCTTTATTATTATTATTATTATATTATATTATTATTGGTATTATTATTATTTTATTTTTTTCATTTTTATAATTAGCAATCGCCATAATAAAAATGATTATAAATAGTTCTCATTCTGATGCCTGACGTCCTATTGAAAATAAACGAATGTAACGTGTAACTGGCTCTTTACATCTTTCTTCCAAAGAAGGAACACCCTATTTCAAACTCCTGCCTCCAGAACATAAGATAAATGTAAAAAAAAAAATGGTTATTGTCTTTCGCATTGACTCATTTGCTTAAAGCCAGAGTATGAAAATTTACTTAAATCTAAACACAATTGCCAAACAAGATGACCCAAGTCTTTCCTTTATTCTTTTTATTAAAGAGGAGATTCGTTTTATTTACAACCTTGTCAGTCCAGCAAGTCAAAGAGCCTCTTTTGACAGAAAGCACTAATTTTGTGGAATTTTGGTGGTCCACATACACACCCATACACAAAAGAAAGGGGAAAGGGGAAGATATGCCAGTGTACATACCACTCTTGAGAAATTTACAGAATAACAACTGAAACCACTTTTGAAAAAATAAAATGAAACTAAAAAGAACTCAGTCATAAAGCTCAAAGAGAAAAACAATCACAGTTAAGCCAACAATACCAACAGATGTGAGCAATACCTTTCTGATATAGTTCGGGTTCAGTGTCTGTAGGCCTCCACATCAGGGAAATGAAGCACAGCTGTTTCTGAAAGCAAAGACGAACTCTCCTGGTTAACCAGGCGTTCAGTTTTAGAAAAGGCGCGGTAATTGATAGAATTATGCGCCTACCGAAACTCACAGCGTGCGTGAGCGTTTAGATCGGCAGGGATCGACTGCCCGCTAGTCTGTGCGCGTCTAACCTCCATCGCTTCTGCGTTGCACGCGTCCATTTCTCGATAGTCAGGAGGGCTTTCAGATTTTGAGAGCGAATACTGGACAGACATCTGAAAGTGCGATAGGCCGAACCTCGCGTTCTCCCTCACAGTTCCAGATAGGTGTGCCAAGTCGGTGGTTGGTGCATGTCTTACTTAAAAACGTAGACTGGCCGCTTCAGGTATTTGTTTTTGTTTCTTAGAAGATCAAAATACCGCCGGTAAATTGCGCACTGCTTTAGGTATGCGGTACCGCGCATTTGCGCATCACTCACACTCGCCTTTACCACTGCATTCCTTCCACTGGACAATTTTTCATTCTTTTTATCTTCTCCATGACAGCTCCCTCTCCCCTAACCCCTCCCTCCCAAACACACACACAAAAGGAAATAAATCTAATAGGGTAGTAAAATGGTCAGATGCTGGATATAATAAATGAAACAATATTATATATTCAGAGTCTCTTTCTCATATCTTCCCTTTCTTGAAAATTTCCCCAAGCTTTATAACTTTCCTCTAACTAATCTCGTCCTCCTCCCTTGGTCTCGTTAAAGAGAGAGAGAAAGAGAGAGAGACAGAGACAGAGAGAGAGCAATAGTAATAATAATAATAATAATAATAATAATAATAATAATTTCGCGAGTGGTTCGGTTCCTACTTTTATTACCATTTATTTTTTTTTTTCAAAATCTATAAGTGTCTAGTGATATTGTTAGATTGATAAGGATCTGAGTACCTTAAACCAGTTGCCTTATGTGCTTCCCAGGAAGCCGAGAGCGTTAATGGACGTCCCTCTTTGGGTCTGTGTGGATAATAAAGATTCTAAGCTCTTAGAGCCTGTACTTGCGTGGAAATAGGCGCTATTTAAATGCTGTTTTTATTATTATTATCAAAAGAACATATCTATTTGAGAATAGTGTCTTCCATTTGCAGAAGAAATGATGTAACTTAAACACTTGTTTTACGGATAGGAGGGAGCTCACCTTATATCACATTTTAGCTTAAGGTTTTAATTTTCCAAAACCATACAGATTTCATCCTAGTTGCTTAAATCACAGACATATCTTCAGGTTCTAAAATGGTTAAACGACTTTTCCAGTGTTGACGGACAAAGTGTAAGACATGAAGAAACGATTTCAAGAGAACATTATAGTTACTGGATAAGAGAGAATTGTCCAGTAATCGTCTGGTACTAAAGGCAGGCCGAGTACCCAGGGAAATCACGTGACTAAACAGAAATGTGGCAAGGTATTTAGGTCAAGGATTAAGAACGACAAGGTAATGATCGCTTCCCCTCCCCCATCCCCCACCCCAATGCCTACACAGCTAAATCTTAAGAGAATTGTTGTCCTGGATTTAAATACCCTTAAATAAGGGTCGAATTCTTGAAATTGTGCTCTGACAGCGGCGTTCCACCTACTATAGAAATAACTTAAATCCTAGAAGTGTCTGGAGGTTGATCTATGCTAACAGTCGGTGTTTGTATTTTTAACAAGCAGCGCAACAGTTACGTGAATGCGTTTTCATTATTGTACAACGGTAGTTGGTTCATAGCGTTCAGATATGAATGTCCAAAACCTCACAAACTGCACTTCATTTGCTTTGATCTCAGCAGTATCTACCGACACTTTCAGAGATTAATTCCCAATGGTTCTTTAACATGTGTAATATAAATAGACAATCTCGACATATATGTTCGTCCTGCTCCAAGAAGGATAGATGTCTGACTTTTTCATCCAAGAAGGCTGAGGCCGGTTGAGGCACTGAAAAATAAACAAAAACAACACACACACACACACACACACAGAATCGATTTTTCTTTTCAAGCCTACACTACTTACATCACGAGGCCGAGTCTAGTCGCTTAATCATCTCGCTCTTTCATCCCCCGAGTTCTGTCTCTCTCTTTGAACCCTTTTCACTGCTCTACCTGATTAGGTTTGTAACAACGAATAACCGTAGCCTACACATAAGCTTATATTATTCTCATCTTCTCTTTAGCCTTAAATCCACTCTCTGGAATCACCGGGATACTTCTTAACGAGTTGTGCGTGAGGTTTTTCCACCTTACACGGCTGGAAATTAGGACTGTAAACGCCGCAACTGTGTCCTTAGTTCATCTCTGGACGTTGCTCGTCCATCTTTTAATATGACAACATTTTGTGGTTTCATTCCCACTCTTCCTTATGGGATCGTCATAGCTTATTATAATTGGATCATTGGATCTTGTTGTACGACCGTGCCATCTCAATCTAAGTTTGATCATAGTTTTACGTTTTGTCTGATGGTTTTGCGAATCCGTTGGTTCTACATCTCGTCATGGGTTTATAATTAATTTATGCTCGCACGCACATGTTCACTACCTAGACACACATTTCAGAGGGGACATGTCACTACAGATACACATCCAGCCTTGTTAAACATATAATAAAAAATAATGATAAAGATTCCCATAATACATCGACTATTAATCTGAACTAAATTTTCGTCTCAGTTAACCACATTCTAGCACTATAGCCAATAGACATGAACAGCTGATTGTTCAATTGATCTAATTATTTGTCCTCATCCAGACTCACGCAAACAAAAACACATGCTGATAAACTCACACATCGATAAATAATCTGCCCTCATGTAGCCACTAATAAAACGTCCAACAAACATCTGTCTTTTTGTGGACAATCACTTTTAACACACATACCTTCACCCCTCGCGGGGGCCCAGGGTTTATAAGTAGGTTCTCTGCTCCCACCTGCAGGCGGTATAAGCCCGCCATCGGTGGGATATCTCCCATGGAATGCCATCCTCGACATTCCAGGGGAGACATCTCTTCTCTCTCTCCTTGCTCTTGTCTTCTGTCCCGCTCTCTTTCCTCTCTTCTTCTTGACGTGTTTGACACAATGTAGCCGTAATCGTGCTGATGTGTCGTTAAACCCCAACACAAACAAAACAAACAAATACATGTCTTCAAATAGGTTCTAGTTATCTACCGTTAATGGAAACTGAAAACACGCAGTGGGAACAGTGCAGAATTCACATATTAAATAATGTGTTCTGTGTCATTTCAGCACGTCTTCGCTGATCGCTTGTGATTCCAGGCAGTTCCATATGTCCAAAACCTGTGATCTGGAGGGATAGGATATTGAAAATCTGGTCATCCTTAAACAACGTAATTTTTCGCATGATTTACTCTCTCGCTCTCAAGGTTCTCCCTTTTCCTTTTTTTTTTCTGAGATCTCCACACCTTTCGTATTTGAACTCTGTAGGAAACAGAGACACAGAAAAAGAAGCACAAAGAGAGAGAGAGAGAAAGAGAGAGAGAGAGAGAGAGAGAGAGAGATAATTAAGTCATTGACAGAAGCACGTCGGAGGAGAAATGAGATTATGGAAAGTCAGACAGATAAAAACGTACAGAGAGAAAGCTGGCCAAATATGTGAATGACTGGAATAATGGATAAATAGATAGATGGATAGATAGACTGACATATATCTAGATAGACAGATAACCAGACAAAAAGGTAGAGAGATAGGCAAATACGTAGATTAACAGGCATTTAGACAGGCACACAGACAGGCAGGCATAGTTCATGGATCGACTAATGGACAGAATTGACTCTACTAGTCAGCAGAGTCGGAAACTATCAACGGGCATTTTTGTAGTATGACCGAAATTTGTTTACTTCTCTTTCCTAGAATACGATTAATGTGTTTTCTTCACAGTTTTTGACTTCCCCCAATCTGTCGGGAGGAAAAAAGTTTTAAAATCCAGCTAAAATAAGGTGAGAATAATTGATACAAAACAGTGTTAACTAGTCAATGATGTCCTTCGAACTTTCCTTACCAACATATTTCCTATTATTTACGTTAAGTAATTTTATTTTTTTCATAGTTTTTGTTGCTCTTTAAGTCTTGTTTTGCAAGTATTTTATCAGTTTTTGCGTTTTTAGTTACAGGATCTTAGTTTCACGAATTACAGTGATAGGTTGCTTCATTTCCAGATATCAATATGTCAAAGTCTTCTGAATAGTCACTACATACAATGTGTTTGCTATACGCGTACATAAACTTATTACTGTTACACTAATGATACCTAGGTTAGCACCGAAAAGTAAGCATACAAATAATGATATGAATATTTAAAGGAGATAAGAATCAGTTTTTTTGCTCTTCATGACATTTTATATTCATGTCAACGCACGGAGCTGCGCGTTCTTTAAGGCTCCGGCCAATTTGAAAGGTTTAAGATGAACATGCAGCATAACTTTGTTTCATACATTCCAACATTCCAAACTCTTTGTTTTTATCGGCGTTAAATCTAAAGCTCAAGTATTACAAAACATTGAATTGCATTGTCCTGAGAAAAACTTGTAAAATCTGCTTCGAAATGGCAGACAAGTGTTTCACAAACAGAAGAGATAAAAACGTCCATCAGGAACTCGGTGAATGATATAAGAATCAGGACAGGTTGACAGAGAATTCTCCAGTTCCTGAGTTCCAAAACACGACTCTGGCAGGAAACTCCATCGAAGAACCAGATAAGGGATGACTTTATAGCAGTGCTGGGTAAACCGATGGCGGATGCTTTGAAAATGAGTCGAGGATTTGACACCAGGAACGCCCGCCATACTAAGTGACACCGCGAACTTTGTCTCCTCAAGTGGAACCATGACTATTGCGGAAATAGAGCAACAGCCGATAAGCTATCGAGATAAGCAAGCTGAAAAACATGGGGGATAAAAGGATAAGGACTGGACACTCCTTCTTTTCTCCTTTTCTCCCCTTCTATTTCCCTTTTTATTCTTCTTTCTCTGTCTCTTCTTCCTTCTTCATTTTCATTTTATTCTTTCGGATTGGTATGAGCTATCGTGATCCTGTCCTCTCCATTTTCCATTTCTTCTCTTTATCTATTCTTCCCTTTATCTTAGAGAACTTTGCCCTTGCAGATGTTCATAATCTGTTATTTCCCATATCTATGTCATGTGAATAACAGATACTTTAACTAAATTTAGCTCATTAATCTTCCCATATAGAACTTATGCTATTGATGCTGCAGTAGAGAGATTACAGTTCATGCTTCAAAATGATAACATATTTGGTTTTCTATCTCCACTGTTTCCAGAGATTTGCCTCCGACAATGCCCACAAGCCCCTGTTTCAAGATGATTATGTACTTAATTATCTCTTGTAAATATCTAAATAAAGTCAAGTCATTTGAGGCCATTGAAGTACAACTATCTCAGGTAGGCAGGACAGTTACATTCCTTTGTTTATATCGTCCACCGCCCAGCAGGAAAAAT
>JBCEWB010118472.1:0-11580 GCA_039654565.1 Peronia peronii
ATTTCTGTATATTTTAAACCGCATTGCCAAGTTAACCCAGGAGCAGAAAAACAATAACACGGATCAATTTGGTGATGCTCTAAGAAGAATTCTCTCACCTTCTCAAATGCATCTGCTAAAATTAATACATCAGTTTTTAAATCTAATTCATGATAGTCTTCTAATGTTTTACAATTGTAATAACTCCATACTTTTTTAGCATGTTCATAATCTTCAACTGTTATACCTTCCTTCCTAAGAGTTGAATAAAATTTATCAGTTGATGGTAATTCTCTTTCTTTAAATCTTTCTGTTGAGTCAATGTATTCGTACGGATAAAATCCTTTCTTTTTAAGTAAATCACAATCATAATTAAACTCTTTTGATAGTATAGGAAATTCATTTAAAGATTTAGTTACATCAGATAATCCTTTAAATAAAAATCTGTAACTATCAAGGAATCTTAATTTCTGATAATAAGAACCATAATCAATGGAAATATATTCTTCTAAAGTCTTTGATAATGGTTTAACCTTATAACCGCGTGTTTCATATTTCATTAGTTCTTCTATGAGAAAATGAAAATCATAATTGGAACCATTATGAAAGTATACTGGATTAATTTAGAGGTCTTACCTTCTTTTGTATTACAAGATTGACAGACTGCACCCCTGTATTTAGATGTATAATGATTATGTTCTCTCATCTTGTGTTCTCTGAACTCTATTCCACACATGTAACAGTTAGTTACTTCATCAAATTTTTTCTCTTGTTCATGAGTCAGTTTGTTTTACTTTTTCATGATGTTTTAATTTTTGAATAATATCGTCAAAGATTATAATTATTGTTTCAACATATTTTTCTTTAGCATCTTTTCCAACACAAGAAAAGTATCGTGAGTCATAAAAATTAGGATAATCAGAATGTGCATATATATCATAGCTATTTATTTCTTGTTTAAATATTTTATTTGTATAAGAATCATTTGGATTTGGTGAACATGTTGAAATAGGTAAATTATTAGATTTAAAATCAAAATAAATAGCTACTGGTAATATAGATTTATAATAATGATTCTTAAACTTTAGGATATTATTTTCTGGCATTCGTATTGTGCAATGTTTATGGTTAAACAGATCTCATTATGAGAATCTAATGATTGCTCTCTCCAGAATGATTTTAAACAATTTCTACATACAACTGATTTATTTCTATTTTTGTCACATGAGAAACTGTTAAGATCTTTTATTAAACAGTAATGAGTATTTGTTTCACTTTCTAAATGAATAGATCTATTTCACTAGCGATTATAATATTAGAATTTTCATTAGAAACATAAACAGGATAAAGACTTGATTTTTCTTTAAGATTTTCTAAAGCGAAGACATTTATGGATAAATTGTTTTTCTTTTCTACTTTTGGAATATCCTTAATACGTACGGAATATTATATTCCAGTCATATCTATAGCATCTTCGTATTCTCTATATTTAGATACTCTTTCTTTACGGTCATCTGCTGGATATAATTTTGACAGGATTGACCATAAGAAACATTTATTATCTTTAAAATTTCAACGTTTATAACATTACTAGATTTAAATTGTAAAGGAATATAAGATGAAGCTTTTAAATAACTGACTTTAAATTGTTTAACTGCTACTTCGACTATTTTATCGAATACAAATCCACTGCCTCTTTCTTGATAACCATCAACCCATGAATTGAACTTGTTAATCAATTTTTTATAATACTTATCAATATTATTCTTTGAAAGTATAGTTTCTATTGGGTGAGAATAATAAGCATGAACTGTATCAAATGCTAATGGTGTTCTAAATTCACACATAAAAATCATTTTAATTTTAACTGGAAAGGTATCTATTTCTACTCCGTTTTTAAGTTGATTAATATATTTATCAGAATTCTCTTCATTAATATCGTCAGTTATTTCTTGGTAAATAGTTTCACCAAATTTCTTTTCGACCATTTTTTACAAAACGTTTTTATTATTTAACTCGTTAATAGTCTCTTGAAAACTTTTTCGTTCTGATAATGACTTCAGTACATACAAACATAGATGCCCATAGATAATTGTATTAGGATCTTGTATTTGATATGGATTAAAAGCTATATCACCAGGTATTTTTCTAAGGTAGTTAATAATTTCTAGAGGAGAATGCTATCAAAATAAATTTTCTTATCTCAGTCTTTATACCACGCTACCCAGTGCGTTCCTCCTTTCTTACTATCATCTAAATTTAATATCCCACTTTTCTTTTTTCTCGGTCCTTTAGGTGGTTCATCTCTTAAGAACACACCTCTAAAGTTTGGTATTTTTAATTTTTTAACAGCATCTGAAATATCGAAGTTTGATAGTGGATACAAATGTACTATGTAAAATGCAAAAAGCAAACAGAGACTGATGACACTAAAACAAAAAATAACAGGAATATGTTAAGAGGTATCTGTAAAATTTGCGGTTCTAGAAAAACCCAGTTTATAAGCGGAGGCGGAGTTGTTAATGACTTGATTAATAAATTACCAGTGAAAATGCATATCCCTGGTTATAATTTTGCAGGACCTGGAACCAAGTTTAAGAGATTAAATCCTGACCTAACATCAAAAGAATGGAGTAAACCAATTAACAAAGTTGACGAAGCAGCCATGCATCATGATATTTGCTATCTACAAAATAAAGACACTGAATATAGAAATGAAATCTGTGATAAAAACATGCTAACGGAATTTATAATCCTACCATAAGAGAAAGGATAGATCGTAACACAATCAAAAATCTTATTAAAGCCAAAGTAACTTTAGGAATGGAAGATTTTTTTTTTTAGGTGATAACCTAAAACTAACTTCAGAGTTCGCAGAAGAGTTACATAAACCGGTGATTCGAAAATTTCAAAAGAGAAGAGTTATGGTAAGAGGTATAGATGAGATATGGGCTGCTGATCTTATTGACATGTCTTCTTTATCTAAACAGAATAAAGGTTACAAATATGTAATAGACGTATTTAGCAAATACGGTTGGATGATTTCTTTAAAAAATAAAAGCGGAATAGATGTGTCCAAAGCCTTTTAAAAATATAAAAGATAGAAAGCCAGAAAAACTCTGCGTTGATAAAGGAAGTGAATTTTATAACAAATATGTTAAGAAGAACTTTGACCTTTACTCAATAGCGAATGAAGAAAAATCATCAGCAGTAGAGAGATGGAACAGAACAATGAAAGAGAAAATGTTTAAATATTTCACAGCTAACAACATATATGAATATATTAAATGATTCAGTAAATAATTATAACAACACATATCATGCATCAATTAAAATGACTCCTATAGAAGCCAGTAAAAAAGCAAACGAAGACATTGTCTATAATAATCTGTATGATGATTTACCAATCAAAAGTGGTAAACTTAAATTTGAATTAAATGATAGAGTTAGAATTAGTAAAAAGAAAAAGTTTTTTGAGAAAGGATATACACCAAAATGGACAACGGAGATATTTACTACAAATGAAATATTACATACAAATCCAATTACTTATAAAATCAGAGCTTTAGACGGTGAAGAGATTATAGGATCGTTTTATGAGAAAGAGTTACAAAAGACAAAGTTCTAACTAGATTCTCTTGATGCCTGTTCCTAGTATGTTATTTAACATTTGTCTAGACGTAGCTGTAAGCTCTGCGTTTGGTTTTCCAACCTTTGGTTGTTTGGTAAACACTTGATCAAGTATAAACTTATCCACTGCTTTTTTACCCGCGTCTACTGCTGTGTTTTTGACTGTTGTTGCAGCTACATCTTAAACAAGACTATAAGCAACTTTTTTCACTGTTTCACCTGTTAGCACCGATAGAACTTTGTTCGCTACAGCAGGTATAATAGAATCAAGGAACCCGCTGCCATAATAACGTCTATAATTTTTTTTCCTATTATAACAAGCATTTTTATTACGATATTTTAGATTGTAGAACTTGATATTGTTGATTATTAATAATTTTCTGTCTAAGTAATTCATCATTTATTATAAATTCATTAATTACACCAGTATTACCTACTTCCTTACAGGCTAATAACAGGCTCAATCGACCAACTAAAGCATTAGGATCTGAAGGAAGAATTATTGTTTCTGTTCCACTGATAGCTTTACTTTTGTGCCATATAGGTCTTATTATTTCCTTATATTTTTTACTTCTACTGGATTTAGGGGCTGGATTATCAGGATCATTATTTTGTCTCATAGCATTAGTATTTATCAGTATCTCTGAATAAGTTTTCATATCACTTTCAAGATAATTTTGAGGATTATTACTAGTTATTAATTCCCATAAACCAGGAGTTCCTTCATAAGTATTGTCATCAATTATATCATCATCATCATTGACTTTTATTTCTTTGTTACCAATATAAAGTTTGCTATCTTTAGAATGTATTTCAAATATTTTATCAGAATCTGTCTAAGTTAAATATTGCCTCAAAAACTGTAGCTGTTGGTCCAAACGTTGTCATTGATCCATCTGAAGGCCCTTCTATTGCTTGTTGCGCAGGTAAAATAATAGGTAAATTACTCAGAGGAGCTCATCCAGTTTCAATAGCTCTCTTTGTTTCTTCTGATGCTTTAGCACTAGCTTCCTTTATAGAAGTAAAAATATTTTTCTTCTCGCCTGTTCATTATCACCAGTTCTATCTCTTAAGCTATTGGCCTGAAAGTTTTTTCTAACAAGATTCAGTAAAGTCCCTACTAACTGTTCTCTTTTATATGAATCACTTATTTTCAGAAAAGACATTTTTTAATAAATAATTTTTATCGTCAACTGAACAATTTATTTGACCTTTTGGATTGCTCTAGAAAAATCTATAAACTTTTGTAACGTTTCTTGTTTACCTTTCTCAAATTCAGCTGCGGCTTGTGGACTGACTTTTTTATCTTTGACGTCTTTCTTCATCTCTCTAAATCTAGTTTCTTCCTCGAGAATTAATTTAAATCTTCCTTAGAAATTCTTCCATCGTCCATGGCTTTGGAAATATGATTGTGTATGGTGTTAAGTTTGGATTCTGATAGAGTTAAAATCTTTTGATATTTGTCTGCTTTATGTTTAAGTTTTCTACTTACAAATTTTGATATTACGCACAAGGCACCTGTACCAATAGATAGTCTTTCTAAGATAGCAGCAATTGGAGCAGCAACAATTGTAGATAACAAGGCAAGTCCTGTTACTACGGTACCAATTGCAGCAGTGGCTAATACTTCATCAGTTATATCAATCCCTTTAATTATCCTTAAATATGTCTTGTAGGTTTTTCTTCTTTGCTCCTTTTCTTCCTTGATTGCATTTTGAATGTCTGGTATTTCTTTTTTGCATTCTATAACTATTCGCTTCCATAGATTCTTCTTGAGGTGCAGAAGGTATGCGACGATATATTTTTTCTTCCATTTTTAAATAATTAAATTTAAAAGCGGAATATACTTCACCAAATCTCCTAAAATTCCACTACCATCATACATTTGACCTTCACGATTTAAATATAACCCATCGCCAAACTGAGGTATTTTACCACCTTGTAGAAGACTCAAATAAAGACCTCTTCCATCAGTTTCTACCTGGCAAAGGCACCCTCCTTTCTTTAAGTACAACCCATTACCAAGAATTTTTTGAACTCCCGTAGACGCTAATCCTGTTAGAGCTTCTATTCCAAGAGACTTTGCTATAGCAGGTACAGCTTTTGAAAGAAGAGGCAATGCCAAACTAGCTAAAGCTGCTAGGAAACCACCTTCTATTTTGAGGTTGTGTTTTAATTGTGTTTTACTTAGTGTTATATTTACTGGTTTTTCCTTTTCGTAATTTATTAATCTGGGTTTTTGTGAGAGCTAAAACATCATCACCACTTTCATCTGGATCTATTCTAATTGTAACTGCTTCCTTGTTTTTTATAGCTCTTTGTATTTTATCTTTTTGATTTTCAGGAACTTTGAGGTTCACTTTTTCGTACATTTTTAAAGGATTAAATTTCTTTTAAATGAAATCTTATAGTAACAGTTTCTCCTCGTAGGTTCAAAATATTGTCATCCTGATCAATGATTCTTACTTGTAAATGATTATTGTTTTCATTGTGGCAGGAAGGCAAACAAGATTTCTAGGTTTTTCTACGATTTTATAACCGGGTGATACATTGGGAAAGAATGAATAAATGATAGCAACGTGTGTTCCATTCACTAAACTACCATTTATTATGTTACTATACACAAAGATACTGTTAACTGTAAGAATGTTTACAATGTTGTCGGACTCATGTGTTCTAGCATTGTATATTTTATGCTGAAAACCTAGCATATCAGCAAGAGAATTATTACCTTCGAAACTAACTCTGTATCCTGGTTTTATTGTCATAATCAATTTCAGTGTATGCTTATTTGGTGTGACATTTATATCATCGTTGCTATCATCACTTCCAATTAAACTTTAGATTGCCAAGTTTAAAGCCTTGATTTCATATGCACCCTCTGGAATGGATATACTCTCCCAGGTTGTACCGTTAAAATATTTGAATATAATTATTATTCCCTTTATGAACATTAGGAAACGAATAATAAGTTTCAAAATTAACCAGTGCTATTTCATAGTCTTCATCTTTATCTAATTCTAAAGGCGGATTAAAAATTGTATTAAAAGCTGTTTTATTGTAGCGAACAATCGGCTGTTGTGAATTTTTAGCGCTTGTGTTTTTAGCTATTTCTTTTAAAATATTTGTTTTAAATAAGTTTCCATTTTTAAGGAAAAACTAATGTGTCAAGTTTATCTCTATATTTCTCATTATCTTTCTCGGTTGAGTTGTCTATTACAACAAACCTGTGAGGTTGTTTCCAACATTGACTACAAAACGGCTTAAATTCCTCTAAGGACATATCAGTGCTAACGTGATCATTGTAAATATGAGTCAAATTTTTAGCATCCTGTTTAAATAAACAGAGAAAGATCCAGTCTTCTCGAATAGGTGTGAAAAACTTGAGTTGTGCCTATCAGGATAGGCCTGAAGTCACCGTTCAGGCAAAATTAAAAACGAACTCTTACTAAAATTCATTTGTGGCATACTCTTCTAATATATTTATATAGTGACAGAAGACCAATGGCCAGAATCCGTTAGCCAGTACAGCATCTGAGACTTCTGAAAGCGAGACAAATTCTGTTGTTTTAATTTAAATATTATGCCAAAGTATCACTGATGAATTGGGCCATTTCCTTGTAATTCTATAAGTAAAGTTATCACTTAGCTTAATGACCTTCACTATAGTATAAAGGTACAAAGACAATCATTCAGTAATTATGGGGTTTTTATTTGAAAATATAATTCATAGTTTGGAAATGCTGTTTTTTTCGGAATGCGTCTTGGGATGGGAAGAAACATTTTTATAAGCTTATAATTTGTGAAAATGTTTCATGAGCCGGCCTTGTTCTGATGCTATTCGTGATAATGTACATGCATTTTTGTTTATAAATGTACTCTATGTATATTATGAAGGTGAATGTATCTTGCATGTACACTATATCTATTCAATTGTGAATGGAATTTGCTTGTGAGGACCAAAAAAGCCATCTTATCTTATATATATGTAGTTTATCTTATCATATTTCATGAGTTAGATTATCATTCTACAGTGCATTAAAAGAAGTGTCATGTTATCTGCTATCTTCCTTCATTCATTCTCTCGATCTCCCAATTTTTCCATCCTTCTTTTTTCCCTCATTTCTTTCTCCATCTCTTCATTCTTTCATTTTGACTACATGTTTGTGTTTTCTTTTTTCCCTCTTTTCCCCCCCCCCCCCCCCCCCACTTCGATTCTTGCCTCTTCTTTTCTTTATTCCTCATATGACTTTAAATAAATCAAGAGCTAGAGTAGAAGCAGAAATGCCAACAAATTACATGTACATGTACATACCCGATATGTCCAAATAAAGAACAGATAAGGAACTTTTGAATCGAGTCTCTGCCTACATCTCTCTTATGTCTTCAAACATTTGGGGGCCTTTAATCAATCTATTTCAGAAATTTAACTCCGAAATGCATTGTTAGATTGATATTGAAAAGTTTTGTGAAGAAAAATAAATTACATTAAAAATTCGTTCATTGTTGAAAAACACGTGATTTCTCCGGTGGCCTCAGTTTGACGAACACCAGATTTCATCGTGACACATAGTTGGATCAAAATAATATAAAATGTTAAATTATCAGGAATACAGGACAAATGTTCAACCCTTTTTGAAAGGAATCCCATATTGTTTGTGTTCGCTTATGTTGGGGTTTAACGGCACATCAGTACGATACCGCCTATATTGTGCCACGGTAGGAATTTATACTTGTCCGTCAAGAAGAAGAGAGGACAGAGAGTGGGACAGAAGAGAAAGAAGAGATGTCACCCCTGGAACTAGCGGAACGTCGAGAATGGCATTCCATCGGCGACATCCCACCGATGGTGAACTTTCACTGGCTACAGCAGAGAGCCTGTTTATACAACCCCGGACCCCCCTGGTAGAAAATGAATCCCATAGTTACATGTATTTAGTTAGACCAAAAGTTATTGGTTATACTCTTATGAGAATCTCTGAGAATTTAAGACTAATTAGACATTGCCTATAGCAATGACTGGTGACAAAAACTGATAACTGACTAATGTCAATTCTCTGATTTATTTATGTTTGTGTGGTAGCTCTTCTCCCTTTCTTCTCTGTATCATTCTCTCTTTTCGTAATGTAACTGTTTTAGTTTTATTTCTTACCTTCTTAGTATTGATTTTGTTCACTTTCTCTCTGATGGACTGTCTGTCTGTCTATCTATCTATCCATCGAATTGTTCACCTGTGTGTCTAATTATCTGTCTGTCTGCTGACAGCTTCCTGCCTGTCTAATTTTTTTTAACGTCTGTCTGTCTCTCCGTCTGTCTGTCTGTCTCTCTGCCTGTCTATGTCTGTCTAATTGTGTATCTCAATCTGTCTGCCTTTTTAATTGTTTACCTCTCTGTTTGTCTGTCTGTCTGCTTTGCCGTTCTATCCTGTCTGTGCAAACTGTCTACTTATTTCCCTCAGCCCACCTGCATGTCTATCAAAATGAGAGAACGCTTTGAAGCAATCTCTAGTTACATCAGCTCAGATTATTATAATAAAATTAGATCTGATCAAATCCATCAAAGTCATCTCAATGTTAATACATAATGCCACATCTAACCAATATGACATAAATGAGAGGCAAAAAAAAACAAAAAACAAAAAACCCATACCTAATACACTGCAATACAACCAGTTTTATACAATAGTGCATCGACACTTAATCACATTTCAAGTAGAGGTCACCTTTCTTAGGGGTGGGGGTCACTCACGGGTCAATGAGTGCACAAGGGGGTCAAAGTATGTAAAATAACTAAACGCCTCATAAAATTAAAACCATAAATACTTTATCATATAATAAGCAAAGATGTAAGAACTATGGAAATTGTAATTAATGTCAATTTATTTCACTTGTAATTTAATTGATTTATATAGTCGAAACCCAAGAATAATCACTGTTTTTTTCTAAAAATTCAGTCAGGCGTGAAATATCAGAAGGCATCATTATAGGGAGTTCGTGATGCTATCAAATCTGAAAGTAGTCACGGTTTTATACGACAGTACATCGACTCTTGATCACATTACAAGTTAAGGTCAAAGTTCTTAGGGGTTAGAAGGGGGGGGGGGGGGGGGGAGGACTGACGGGATCAGTGAGTGCAAAGCTTAAAGGGAGCAAAACATGTAAAATACATGTAACTAAATGCCTCAAAAAGTTAAAACCATAAATGCTTTATCGTATATTAAAAAAACTTTATCACATAACTTATGAATCGAAAACACAGCCATCTTTCATGTGTCTCATTTATTATTTTTGAAACATAAAAGAAAATAAAATTATTACATTCAAAACAAGTCAATCTTCGGCTGAAAGACGCATGTGATGACAAATAGATGAGATTAGCATTTGTTTTAACTTTGTAGATCTGAGTTCCCATTTGGCGGCATGAATAGGCCCTTGTTCTTTTCAGTGGAGGTTCACTAGACCACTGGCACAAACGTCCATCGTGTCGTGAAGATGTTTCAAAGAAGAATGGTTGCTTCAAGATCGTTTAAAACGATTGGTTTGAGACTCGTTTCAGCAGTTTGATTAAAAATGATATAAACATCTGAATAAGACCCCTGAAAAAGAGTAAAATGTGTAAAAGTCTTCTAATACTCTTTCCTTTTGTCATGATTAGAAGGCCGTATAAGCACAGACAAAACTCGGTAATACGACCTTTCAATATATTGCAATAAAATTCACAGTGCATGAGTCCCAAATTGTAATACTGATATGACTAACAGAGCATTATATTCTGCAAAAAGCGATAGCCTATAGACATAACCGTGAGTTTATATTTTTAAACAGTGTCTGTCATAATATGTGCCATACTTACTTTCTTGCCGTGGAAATAAGTATTTATTAATTAACTTGCATATGTTTTGTGAATGCCATGTTATGGACATTTCATTGTACTTTGTATTTTCCATGTTGTTAAAAGTTTATTTTGCTGTTCTGAAATTGCTTGCTAGAACGTATTAGAAAAGGAGGAGAGAACACACTGACTTATATTACATACACTGATGCATTTAATTTTATTTAAAGAGGTATATATTTGTGTACTTGAGAATAGCGAATGAATAGACCCGTGAGTATTGTTTGAGTAACTTAGTCACAAGTTTTTGTTCTTAATTTTTTAGTTTTTATGAGCTTACATTGATGATTTCAGTTTCACTTATTCTTCACCCTTTGTAAACAAAGTTACCAGATACTTGCAGTCAAAACCTGTGATACATTTTTAATGTCATAATTTACTGCGTTCCTAATAAGTCTGTTTAATGATTTGAAATCAGGTTATCATTCGCTAAATCCAAGACAAATATTTTAGTTCATTAGATATCATGGAGATAAAGTTTTCATATTGTTTTATAGTTGAGTTTATCATATATTACTTTTTTTTTACAATGGATGTGATAGTTTATTACTTAAGTGTGAAATGCAACCTCTGATGTGGTGTGTGTGTGTTTTGAGGCGATAAGAGAGAGACTCACGTGGACTGCAACAAAGAAAATAAATGTCGATGACTAACTACAGAATGTCTTGTTCTTCCCCCTTCCTTACGTTTAAGCTGTAGATGATAAAACGAGTGACAGTGAAGATAGTGATGTTTATGCTGAGGATGAATAATATGGTGGGGCTAGTAACAGTGGTACTGACAATGCTGGTGATGGTGGTAGTGACATGGTGTTGGTAACATTAATGCTAGTAATAGAGGCAAATGTGATGGTGATATGGTGCTGATGATAGTGGTGCTGATGATAGTGGTGCTGATAATGGTGGTAATGCTGGTAATGGTGGTGGTGATGTGATGCTGGTGATAGTGAAATAGGTGGCATTTGATTAGTTGCCGGTGGACAGTCGTCTAATGTTTTATACTATATATCTTTTTCAAGAGATTTCGACAACTGTGCATTTGGATTGTTGTTTTATTGTTCATGTACTTAGGGTATTCCTC
>JBCEWB010118483.1:0-11580 GCA_039654565.1 Peronia peronii
TTCCAAGCAAGCATTTTGGCGGAAGTATTGGCCACATGAGCTGAATCCTGGTTTCTAGGACATGTTGACCTAATTAAACGACGGCCACGTCCACCGTATGGGGCGGATAAGGTGTTACTGTCGCTAATGTTATTCAGTGATGTATTATGTACTTATATTCCAAGCGGCATGTCTCTACTCCAAAGTGAACGATCAACCTGTTTTATTAGCATTGGACCCTCCACTATTATAGCTATTTACAGACTGTTGGAGAGTAAAGGGGCCCAGTTATGTCGAGAAAAAAAAATTACCTCTTGGACCTGACAGGATAGATAGAATATGCTTTATCGAAAAAAGCCAAAGCCATTATTAAATCGATGAAAAAAAGCAAAGTTTTGAGATATGGCGAGTGATTCAAGTTTACGTGTATGTGTGTGTGTGTATATGTGCGGGTGTTTTCAAAATTCCATTGTTCCAAAGTATTATAGAAAACTAAAATCAAGTGACCAATCTGGTCAAACAAAACGAAAGAGAATTGTACGTTATCAGTGCAGTCCACGAGCGATGAAAGACTCACGTCCGATGAAGAAATTTTGAAGTAATCGATCGTTTCGGTTTCAAGTAACCGGCTTTTAAAATGTATGAAACTAACACTGATGTTAAAAGAGTATATAAGTGAATTTCTGAGTGACAGCTTGGACAGAATAAGCTGTGGTCTACAGAAGTCATAATATTTCGTTTTCCCTACGGCAGTGAAGCGAACACCGTGGTTGATGCTTCAAATGAAACCTGCTTGCTGATATTATTCACAACCAGATGTTTTGACCCTCGTTGGGCAATAGATCTGT
Source organism: Peronia peronii (assembly GCA_039654565.1). Taxonomy (NCBI): domain Eukaryota; kingdom Metazoa; phylum Mollusca; class Gastropoda; order Systellommatophora; family Onchidiidae; genus Peronia; species Peronia peronii. The sequence goes on from JBCEWB010118483.1 coordinate 828, forward strand.
AGTCACTGGAAATGCTTGATGATGTCTTTGGGTTAGATTTTCTAAACAAAAAGGATTCAATTTAAGTACCACATCTTTACCCCATCGCCAGAGAAACTGATGGAATTTGTCAGATATTGAATTTATTTAACTCTTTCTATGCCACACACCGATATGTCGATGGGCCGACGGTCGCCACTTTTACCACACGCCGATTTCAGAAAAACAGCACTGAATTGGTCCGCATACACATTCTTCCGCATTTTTAATGCCAAAAGTATGTGAAACAGAAAACTAGAAACATCCGGTGCTGAAATGTCATCCCACAGGATCTTAGTTGTCTATGGTGCAACCTTTATTATTTTTTATATTATTTCCCCTTCGCCCACCAATTTTCTTTCATGTTACAAGAAACTTGTTTGCAAAAATGATTTCTTGTATTTTTTGGAATCTGACTTTTGTTAGTTTCGAAATGATATATAACACTACACACATTAGATAATTATTTTCACCTTGAAATTCACATCTGAAACACTTAAGTGTATTTTTTTTTCTGCTCAGCCGCTAAATAATGTGGTCACAATCCCATATCATCTATAGTCTAGAAAGAGTTAAAAAGGATGATAAGCAGACAGTACGGTATATGTTTCGCTTTTCCAACTCCAGCGGGAAGTTATCTCAGGTGATAAGTAGATGTATTTTTAAAAAAAAATGAACACAAGTGTTAAAAGTTAGGGAAACCATGGCTGTATAGACGTCCAATAGCGGGAGGTTGTTCATCATAGTTTAACATACTTCAGAAGACTATGCACCCGCTTTATAATCAAGAGACAGAAAGAAGCAAGATTTATTGCATGTAAGAGGGTACTAATGTAGATATGTACTAATCATGAGGGTTACAGAAATGATTTCTGCATTCAGCTATGCGCTTTTCAAGCTGAGGAGGCAAAGTTTCTTGTCTGCCATTTTGTGATGCTATTCGGGCGATTTTTATCTGCATCTGACTGAATACTTCTTGCATGTGTGCGGTGTCTGACCAACTGAATGGAATCTCATTTTGACGCTAAAAATATTTTTTGTTTATCTATCTAATGCGACAAGTTGCTGAGTTATCCAGCTGTATGACATGATTGACATACATGTCCATCGAAATGTACGTGATTATGATATCTCTTATCTTTGATATATTTCAACAGATGTGCTGTAATTAATATTATCTATGTACACATAGAAAAAACCCGAAAGAAGCAAAGCTATTGCTCTTTCGGACGGTGCTTGATCCGAATAATACATCGATGGAATGGAGGAAGAGGGAAGGGGAAAGGGAGGGGGGACGTGATGAATTGCAGCTGCAACACACGCTTAGCCTTATTTCTGCTCAGTTCAGACGTGGACTGGGAACTCCGGTTTAAAAGAAAAAGAACGCAATATGTAATAATTGGCATTCTGGAAAAAGGCGTTTTACGTTTGAGTAGTGATTCGACAAAACGCCTTTTTCATCAGTTTATTTCTGCACCAATTTAAATAAAATTTTACACAAAATTAAAAGACATCATATTGTGTCACATTAACTACCAAAAACTGCATTTTGTTCACTGTCTTTAAATTGGGAAATCGGGAAACTAAATCGCGATTTTCTCGGAACAGCATTTTTTAGAAAAAGGCGTTTTGTCAAATCACGTTAGTATTGGCCGGCGCCTCTCCCATAAATAGCTTATAGGCTATTGTCCGGATCCTCTCCGAGCGACCAAACCAGTCCACATTTCGCTCAGGTTGTGAATTCATGATCAAGTTGAGATTTTGCGATGGCGAATACCTTACTGTTACCCACCATGGTCAACATAACCATCAATGTCTGCCTGAGGAGTTCAGACACTATCCATCACAAAGGTGTCTGGACCCGCAACAGGCTGCAACTGTGAGACAATTGGTATCTTTGGATGCTAACAAAAAGCTAGTCAAAGCAAATACAGAGGAGGCATACAACAAAGTTGTGCTGATGAAGGACATACATAATTTGTCAAGAAAACCGACCCTTACACAGCATACTTCAGAAATGGAAGAACTGGCTGATTTTGTGGCCCACAACTTGCTCAATGTATCAATGCATGTAGCACATAATGAAAAAAACGTGACTGGAATATTTCTGCAAGACAAAGTCATGGAAGAAACTTTTGCTAAATTTCCGGAAGTTATTTTGGTTGATGCAACATACAAAGTCAATTTACACAATATGCCTCTTTATTCCATGGTGGTAGTGGACGGCAACATAGATAGCCATCCCATTTGCTTCTTTTTGGTGGTGCGTTAAGACGAGACCATTATACGCAAAATGTTGCAAATTTTCAAGGTAAATGTTGACGTTGAATATAATGTACAAAAAATATATAAAAATACAAATTTTATAAATATTCCAGTATTCGCGTCGTTAACAATTCCATTAAAAGTTATTCAATGTCATCACTTACCTTGAATGTTATTTATTCTGTAGGAAAGAAATCCAAATTGGTCTAACACTGAAATCATAACTACGGACAAAGACTTCATGGAGAGATCTGTGTTTAAAGCTGAAATGCCTCAAGTGCAGATGCAAATCTGCATGTTCCATGTATTGAGGACATTTTCCAGGGAAATAACCACCTGAAAAGCAAACATCACTGCAGAAGAAAGAATCTGTCTTCTGGAAATACTCCAAAAGATGACATACGCCAAATCTGAGCAGGATTACTTGATGCACGTTGGTATGATAGCGGATTTTGGGGGTTCAGTGTCAAAACTATTTCCACCAAAACTGGCATCCCATTCGACCTGAGTGGTGTGAGGCTTACAAGAGCCGCACAAAGAACTTTGGCAACAGGACGAACGATAGAATAGAGACCTTATTCCAAAAAGTAAAATCCGTTGTTCCGTCCCGAACAAACTTGAAAACTCTGGTCGAGAAATTGTTTATTTTGGTGACATCTTTATGTTACGTCAAGAAAGATCACACAAACTAATCATGGACGGCATGAAAGTTAAAAACTTCACTCCAAACTGCAGGCGAAGAAGAGGCATCTTACCATCCTACCTCACACCAGAAGCATATAAGCTCGTGGCAAATGAATTGAGACACATAGACAACGTTAAAGTCATATCTGAAGCACGGTGGAGTGTAACAACCAGATTCATTTACCCGAGGGACACGAGTGCACATGTCCATTCGCAAGATCGTATAATCTTCCTTGCCGACACATCATGGTCCTGTCGAAACAAGCCGGTGGTTCAGTATTCTTGCCTGACACTGTTTATCGTCATTGAACCCGACAGTACTACAAAGGACGGCTAGTTCTGCCAAACCAGGAAGGTATCTCTGCCTCACCTATTCGTGGAGCAAAACAACAAACAATTATGTCGCACAATCAAAAGTTCAGAAAAGCAAACCTGGCATTGAACACAATTGCCACGTTAATGGCTCAAATGGGTATGTTGACCTTCACCAGGAAGATGGACCAGATCGAGGAGCTTTTGTCAATCGTCAAAAAAGGCGGTGAGTTTGTCATTTGCGAAATGACAGTGGAAAATCAAGCTGTCGAACCTATCGGCGAGGAAACTCCAGCCATTGAACATGTCACAGAGGAAAGTCCAGCTGTTGATCATGTCATCGAGGAAACCCCAGCAGTTGATTATGCCATCGAGGAAACTCCAGCTGTCGAACCTATCAGCGAGGATAGTCCAGCTGTCGACACTCCAACATATGTTTTTTTTTGTCCTAAATTCACACTATTCTATACAGGTTGAATAATATTGCAAAAAGAACGCCTATTTGAGAGCGATATTAAAATCTGACATTTCAATAAGTTTGTAAAAACTTTAAATATGAACTTATAATGAACTCTCGTTCTGAATCCTCACATGGTCAGAGGTTTAGTTGTGTGGTATCTAAGTGGCGTTGTGAACAAAAGCACAAAAATTTTTAATTACCTTTCTCTTCCATAAAGATACATCTGAAGTCATTCAATCTATCCTCGTGTCCTGTCCCCTGAGTATTACCGCTCATAAACTACACATTCACATGTGTGAACTGTTCACAGTGCAATGTATTCCTCAATGAAAAAAGAGTCGGATGTCTTGTGCACGAGTCCATTGACAAAGCCTTTCAAGTGAGTTCTTTCTAGGTCAGTCACATAGCCGAGAGAACATCACTCACACAGATTTTGTTTATTAGAGTGGACATGGCTGAATGCTCATAATTCGTCAAAAGAGTTGTCTTTCGCGGAGCGTGAAAGCGACAATCCTTCGATCATGTGACTGACCGCGAAATACTTCGTCTTATAGGGTTATAAATAACTTACGGTATGGTCCGGACTTGAAACCAGACTTTATCCACTCAAGTTACGGACGACGATTGAAATCCATTGCTCGAGATAAGAACTGTCATCCGCTTCGACAATGGGTAATGGACAATCTGAGGATTGATTTTGTCAGTGCTGCCTGGTTTGAGAAAATTGAACATAGTTTGTCAACCAGAGATGTTTGCTATACAACAAACATTCAGCTACAATGGCAGGCTGTATATTTAGCTGTGACAAAAGTGAGTTTTTGTCCAGATTACACGTCAAAGAACTCAGATCTTGAGCCATGGAAGTTCCAAATGTGTAGATATGTTTCTCCAGTAAGCAAGAAAAAAAAATAAAAAAGATATGTTTGATGGGTAATCAGTCGACAAAAACTCACGATCTTTTGTCACAGCCTCATGTCCTGCTTAGTCATTGCTTACCTGTAATTGAAACAAGAAAAAAAATATATCTACAATAAAATTCTGAAAAAGCTGAAAAATTATCGAAAATTAACATGGTGTGACCGATTAGCAAAAGTATCACATATGAAAGACTGGTGGTAGAAATTTAACATCTTTGATTTTTTTTTTTTTTTTAAGGTACACATAGTATCATGCAACCCCGGACTTACTGGGAAAAAAAATAGTAACAGCAATTTTTGTACAGCGCACATCTTTAAATGTCTGAGATCTATCAAGCTGTTATTTCCTATTTACATTCAAGATGGCGACCTAACAACCACGTGGATGGGATTCTCTCCCCAGGGTACACAGCATAATTCGGCATTTAAGTACTACTCTTTCAGAGGCAAATGAATTATTTCAGTTAAAGCCCTTTATGCTGTTATTCTGAATATGAATGAGAGAATAAAATACTATGCTGCCAGGGTTTGTTTGGGTTTTTTTTCGTAGTAGTAGTTGGGATATTAAACAACATGTCAAGATGGCGCAGCTAATCATGTGGGCAGAGCTCCTTTCCACGTTCCATAAGACCATTTCAAAAAAAGGGAGTAAACAGGTATATTTATTGGAATGGGGAAAACAGAGACTAAGGCATAGAAAGATCATCTTGAAACATTCAAGCTTTGAACTTTCAAGTGGCCTAACAGACACCATTGACAAAAATTTGGGATTTTCAAGATGGCGGAACCTTCCACGTGGGTCTCGCATCCCACCATCTTTGTAATTGCACATTTTCAGAGGAAGGACAGAGTCCTGAGACTGCAAGAGAAGAAGAAAACACGTAATTTTAATATTGAGACTACCGGCATGCCTAACCATTTACCTACCAGCTGGTTGTGAGGTCCACACTCTTCGCCCAGCCTTGTCTGTACGTACCACTGGGAAGTCGTGAGTAAACTGACTGCACTCACTCTGCTCCACAGCTGCTTCTCGTGGTGGACTGAGCGATCAGCAAGGAGTTTATACAGTTATACTAGAGTGCGGACTCATGACGCCACCTTAACAAAACACCGTGTGTCTAGCGTACCAATACTGGGATAGGGTTAGACTTAGTATTGTTATACTCGTGCACGGAGTGTAGTCAATACTGTTAAAATCTTTTCTTGTGAACAGATTCATGATTTTTTTTTTTTTTTTTAAATTACCAAGAGCTATAGCAAGAACAAATTACAATAGGCTTGCTATCGTAAGATAATGGCAGTGTGAGTTTCGTTTAGTTTTGAAATAATTTACACGTGGTAACATAACAACAACGGCGTTAAGTGCTAACGTTAACTAGGTTTCTTGCCTCAATGGGCATGCTCCACATTCGGCACGAGTGATGTCATTAGTCCGCTCTCCAGTATAATATAATAGTATAAGCTCCTTGGCGATCAGCCAATGGGAGATCATTTCGCAGATAATCTGCTCCTCCCAAAAGAGGGATTCGTGTAAGGAAAGATCATTTTGACCAGCCGAATTACTTCTCTTTCCCAGCCAAAGCGGTCTATAGCAAAGATTGTAAAGAGGAAAAAATCCCTTTACACCTTGCCATTCGAAAGAATGATCGCCAAAAAATTTGATAAAATTATAACAATGAGAAGAAAACATTCTCTTTACATCATAATTTTTTTGGAATTTTTCATGGTGTATGTCTCAAGTAAAAAACGCAGAAGTGATTTTTTTTCCTCTTTACACTGTTTGTCCAGTCCCTCTTGTATCTGGTAAAGGAAGTAATACGGCTGAGCACAACGATCTCCCATTGGCGGTACAACAGGTGATCGACACCAAGAGCTGAAAATCACATGACATAGCTAAGGTGTATGCGAACTTTCCTCCTCTTCCTCCAAGAGTATCATTTCATAGTCAGCGTAAAAATTTACAAACAAAACCTTGTTTCTGAAGCTGTACAATAAACTAATTTTCGTAAAAAAAAAAAAAAGAAACAAACAAACGTATAGGAATAATTTCTCGACACGGAATCCTGTAAGATTAACCAGTTTATTCAATTCTCAGGTTGTGGTCAACATATTTCATCTAATGTTCTTGAAATGTTTGCGATAGTAATTAACGGATATTTGCCATATTCAAGACAGCACAACGAACCACATGGGAAGAGCTCCCGTCGAACACTCTTGCAATAAACCGTTTCAGAAATCAAAGTAAACCGATGCATTTGATAAAATGTGGGAAACAGGCACGAACAACGAAGACCCTCTTGAAATAAACTTTAAATCTTTAACTGACAAAAAAGATATTTTAAATTTTCAAGATGGCCTCGACAACCATGTGGTCGTGCGTCATACCATCTTTGAAATGGCATTTTCTAGGCGGAAAGGGTCAGGACGACTGCGCCCTAAATTTCTTAAATTATATTTATATGAAACAAAAACAAAAAAAAAAAAAAGATTTTTACTTTGAAATTATCGAGATGCTTAACAACTTACCGACCATGTGGTTCTGAGTTTCACTGTCCTCGCCCAGCCTTGTCTGTCCGTACCACATGGAGTTTGCGAGCAAACTGACTGCACTCACTCTTCCCCTCGTGGTAAACAGAGCAATCAGCCAATGGGCGACACAACACGTATTCTCAGTGAGATGTTGAGTACAAAACATGGACCATACCTACGGCGTATGGAAATGTCTCCTCCCCCTCTCCTTGTGAAAATCTACAAACGAACCATTATTTGTGTTTCGGAAAGTGTGTACCATTTAGGGAAAAGAACAGAACAGAATAATAAAAGCATTAAACTTGTATTGAAACAATCGAAGACAAAACAAAAATTATGACTAGTACTTAACTTTCCTGAGGGAATTTACTGCGAAAATAAAAAAAGAGTTCTTTTTTGTTTTCTCCCTTTGTGGTTATAATAAGCTAGCCTAATTGCTCTAGACTAATTTATTTTTGTTTTTCATAGTTTGGATGCCCTGCATCTTAAATTCTGACTCTTTAATTTCTCTCCGACTTTTCTTTTCCTTACGAGTTTTTTTTCGACTTTGGTTTACAACATTATCATGACATGTGATTTAGCTAGCTTTATGCTGGGGGTTTCAATTTCTCTTCATAGAAGTCTATTATGTTAAAGAATTGTGTTATACCTGTTATGTTAAAAAATTATGTTGTGTGTGCGTGTGCGAGCATGTATGTGTGTATGTATGTGTATATGTTTGTGTGTATGTAATATGTTGTGTGTGTGTGTGAGCCTTAGAATTTTTTTTTTGGGGGGGGGGGGAGGGGGGAAGAGGGTATTGGTGTTTTTTTTTATTGTTGTTTTTTTGTTTATGTTTTTAGCAATAAAGTAGTAAGTAACACAAGTTTACTTTATAACAGAAGTAAAAAAGACAAAATCGTGTCAATGCTGCTCGCGTTTCCACTCCTCACTGAGTATTAAAGAACAGCTGATCACTGCTGTAACCATCGCTTGCGCTACACCCATTTTCAGCAATCCATTTCATCTTAATCCGCTTTGCTCTATTTTTAAGCCATATTTCCATTTCATCAAATTGCAGTTTAGATCCTATCTGGAACACAATGTTAATCGTTTTTAACTATCTTATACTCTACCCGCATTCGTTCTTCAGCAGAGTAAGATATTGAAAACCAAGAAAAAAGAAACGATTAGTACAAAATTAACTGCATGCTTGTTACTATGAAATTCCTTTAGACTTTGCACTCAGTCTTACGATAGGAGTACAACAACGGGTTTCAAACAACGCAGATTTAACTTATCTTGTAGTCGAGCTCCAAAGAGAGGAAGCTTTATAGCTCAGAATGTATTGGGAAAATTAAATGCTGCTGTAAGTCACCTGGCATTAGAACAATTTATGTTACTCTGTCTAACACTAGCTGGGAGTATAAATTGTTTTGAAAAGAAATACGTTTTGCGTTCGTGATCTAACATTCGCTGGAAAGATCATGGAAGGCAGAATAGGAGGAGAGAGAAAATCAGGACAGAATAGGAAGAGATGAGGTAGAAAACACACGCAGAATTGTACCTAGACGACATTTCAATAAAAATAAATTGGTAAGTTTTAGGAAATATGGACAACGCTAATCTCAGGTTTGGCAATGACACATCAACTCCCCAATGAGCATAGTTAAAGGATAATGAAGTATTTCCACTGACATTTTGTACTGTGCGATATGCAACTAAAGCTTTTAAGATATTGATAGCTCAATTAATTTCTTTGTTTTTAGGAATGTAATGTCCAAGGTGAGACGCATGCTTGAAATAAAAAGGGGTCACTGAAAGTGGATGAGAGTCTATTTTGTTCTCATCCTAACAAGACATTCATCTTAGCCTAGGCTATACTAGGTACGATCATTCGGTACTGATTGAACAACAGGAAACCACATTAAAAGTGGGGATTTTTTGCTGAAACGAGCACAAAGGTTACAAGAAAGTGTGCCAACATTAGTTGCTACGGTCTGAACAGATTTCTCTCTCCTCTTGCCAATGCCAAGTTCATTAGTCCTAGAAAAGGATGTCCCAAGACAAATTCTAATCAGATGTGACAAACAAGTTACTTCTTTTAGTTTATTGTTCCAAATTTAAATGAATATTGACCGCCAAGTTATCCCGAGCATTCATTACCTTTCCTTGTTCTGGATTCTGAAAGGCTTGACCTTATTTCTTATTCTAAGGAAATAAAAAATATTTGTTCAAAACAGAAGGCATGTTGTATTATAAAAAAAAAAGCGCTTCTATGATTGATCTTATACATGAGAGTTTCAATAGTTTTGCTTGTATTTATATCTTACTTCCCTCAGTGAATCTCCTTTCTGATCAATTCATAACTCAATGCCATCCACGTAAAACCCAATTATGTGATAACACGTATTTGTTAGACCCTTGTTTCTGTGTGCAAATTGCAAAATATTCTTGAATTCACAGGTGTTCAATAGATTTCTCATGAAGTACTGGACATTTTAATTTCTTTTTTTTTTTTCGCAGAATTTCGTTTGCAGTTTAGCACAGAAGTATTACGATAAACAGGACTACGAAAAAGCCTTGCAGTGCGCAGAGAAGATGTGTACATTCGAACCCACCAATCCAAATAACTTCATGATGGCAGGAGACGCGGCTATTCGGTAAGAATGATTACAGATCTAGATGAATGCTGAACTTGATGGTTTCCATAACGTATGCTGAAGATGTGAGATTCATTTTTTTTTTTTTTTTGCCCGTCAGAAATTTGAGAACTGAATTTTTGTTTACGACATGAACGGAGAAGAGCACGATGAAAGGTTCTTATCTTAATCTCGGTTTGCTTTTCAACGAGACTGAGAACATGAATTGATTGTGGATTTGAGTTATTCAGCTTATTATTATAATGTTTGTATCACACTTTGTTGTAAACTCAGCCGAATTATACAACATGCTCAGCTTTTCCTGAGATTGCTTTAAAAACCCCTTCATTTGGTGAAAACAAGCAAGGCTTTCAATTTCTGTCCATGTTATCTTACTAAAAAGTTCAGGAATAAGCACAACTTGGACTACCTCGTGCACAGTTAGCGACAAATTGGCAAGAGTTGTCCCAACACTTTAATAGTGTAAGACACCGCTCTGGTTGGCGAGATGAAATGTGTAAACCGCCTCTTCTGTTATATTAGGATACTCCAGTTATTTATAGATATACTTAGTAGTGCTGATTCCAAGTATTTACTGATTCATTTATTGGTGCAATTAGTCATTTATTAATTTGTTAATTCACTTATTTGTTCATTCAGTTATTCAGATTTTATTTATTTATTCAACCTATTTGTCTGTTTATTTATTGATTTCCTTATTTCTTTTTTTTATTTGTCTGTTATTTATTTGTTTATTCCTTCATTTCATTATTTTGTTTCAGGTGCCAAGATTACTCAAAGGCTTCAAAAATTTTTAATGATATGCTGGTCAAATTTTCCAAGAACGATGAAATTGCTTCACAGGTTGGTGATGATGGATGGATGGATGGATGGATGGATGGATGGATGGATGGATGGATGGATGGATGGACGGATGGATGGATGGA
>JBCEWB010118494.1:0-11580 GCA_039654565.1 Peronia peronii
GGGGTTGGAAAAAAGTTGGGAGGGGGGGGGGGGGAGGGAGGGGTTGACGAAGAAGGCGGCTGAACCGTGCCAAAGCCATCAAGGCGAAATCGCACATTTTCAAGGTCCGGCATTAAAAAGTGCTCACTGGACTGGACTATATAACGTCCGCCTGGTGTCCGGTTGTCTTCATACGTGTCACCGGTCTGTCCACACAGGCCGCCCTGTCGTAGTAGACAGGAGGTGGACCAGGTTTAACCCTATCACCACCGGGATCCTCGTGGATTCATTTCTTGTGAGTTCAGATCTGTGCTGTCCATTTCAAATTTCGGTCTTTCATATCTCAAAAATTTTGAAATGTAGCATTTTTTAAAAATTGATCCAATATCTCTCAGACAATAGCTAGACAATGAAACATATGCTGCAAACATCCGTTCAATGCGGCAATGTAAGAGCTTTTGTCCAGGTACCTTTGCAAGGTCAAGTTTAGTCCTCATGCTAGTCAAATCTTTGTCCTCGAAGTTAACCTTGATTTTTAAGAAAAAATATACGTCACTGGAGGCAAGGTTTAGAGGAATATCAAGGATATTCCAATAATTCCCAATTTAAACTCTTCAGAAGTTCGGATTGTTGGAATTTGATGATGTGGTCCACGAGACAGCGCGCCAGTCCAGAGCGGTGAGCGAGCTTTTGAAGAAATATAATGAGGTATTTCGAGAAAGGTCACATGACCGAGGAATTTTCGCTCACACGATGATTTGTGCACATGCTCTTCGCATGACAGACAAAGTTTGACGAATCAGCAGCAATGAGCCATGCCACACCATACAAACAAAGCCACACGTGAGCGACGTTTCCTCAGTCATGTGACCGATCTTGAAATACCTTATTGGGAATTATTGAAACATTGTTGATTTTGCCCCCTGAGTTTACCTCCTATGACCTCTATTGTTTCCCAAAAATCAAAGTAAAGTTTCGAGGACAAAGATTTGACCCGGAGGAAAGTGTAAACTTGGCTGAAGAGGATGTTGTTGTATTGGGATTTAACGGCACATCAGCACGATTAGACTATATTGTGCCTAACACGGTGGGTACATTTACATGTCAAAAGGTTGAGCAAAGTATATCTATATAAAATGTAATGCTGAACAGACGACACGTATTGCAAGTTATGAAAGGCGTATCAAAATGTTTATGTATTTTGTATAATCAAATATCGTGGAGCAAAACTGAAAAGACGGATGTAAGTAAATATGCGGCGTCCCATGGGAATTGCCACATGCCTATTAAGTGATGTGGTTATGGTAGTGATGTTATAATTTGTCGTACAGACCAGCCTGGCGCAAAAAAACTCAGGATGGCCTGCGGCTTTTTTCTGTCGAATAGATCTTTCAGAGAGCGACCCGAGAAGTGGGCTTCTGGAGCGTCTCTGAAGTCGGCGCAATTGATTAGTGTGTGTGCCACTGTCAGTTGACAGTGACAGGCCCCATACTGTGGGGGTGTTTCTCTTCTGAGATGAAAAGAGTGAGTGAAGTGAAAGTGACCCAGACGCAGGCTGGTCTCGTCTTCGCGGCTGAGCAGACCCTGGCCGAGGTCCAAGGTCTGACTGGATAGAGTCAAGTGTGTTGGCAGTCTGTTGATTCCATCGCGGTTACCATCGCGATTTGATGTACTGGTTGATTAAATAAATACCTGGACAAAAAGGCACTTAACCTACCTCATTTAACCCATGATTGTATGGCATGCACAAATACCGTTGACAAACAGTGGATATTCCGTTGGTTAACTGTTATGTGAACGATATGTATAACAATTATTAGTATTCTACAATTACAGCTTTTCGAGATATGAAAGACCAAGCTTACTTTAGAAATGGGTCTCGTAGATAGCAGATAAAGTAAGAACGTGTAAGAATTACCATTACTCTCTCACAGCGAAGATCTCATGTTAGCAAAACTCTTGTCGTTATTTTTTGCCACTAAAGTTGTAATAATTTTATAGGTACACAGCTTTTAATATTAAAATTATGATAATTACCCCTATTTTTGACATTAACTTAGTAGTGATACTAGTTTTAACATTAGCATTGTGATAATAATATCAACATTTACATTTTCCTTGTAATGATTGTATCAATTTTAGTATAAAAATTATAATAAATATACTAGCTTTAAAATTAACCTTATAATGACCTTTTTCTTTCAGCCAGCTAAGTTATTCTCCTTTGTCAAGTACAAGAGATATAAAACCATCAGTGCAAATAAGGAAAAAAAATCACGTTAGCTTCTGTTATTGGAAATAATAAGGCAATTTTTTTTTCTAAATCTCCGGTGAGCGGAAAAAAAAGTCATCTTAAGGTGAATTTTAAAGATTTCTCTGTTACTCATATTTCACACACAAACGACAAGTTTTTTTTTCCGCTTCTCTACAACACTTATATTATACCCCTAATACCCAGAAAAGGGACGTAATTCGGCTGACAGTCAAAATGGCCCATTGTTCCTTCTGTTTTTGACCTTAGAGTGATAACAGAACTATCAGTGATACTATCATTATTTAATGTTATAATTGTGATGGCATAGTATTTATACCGGTCTACAGACTTATTGCTTTTGTTAGGTTTGATAACTGAAACAAAATCATCCGTATTTCAAACGTTTTATTTCAGAGCGTATTTCATTACTCTCCAGTGACGTTACATTTAAATCCATAGACCTATTACTTTCACTCTGTGTTAGCTTTGGTATCTGAGAACCAGCATTTCAAACGTTGCTTATCAAGGGGTATATCATTTCTCCATTGGTGTTACATTTGAAATCTCCTATTAACGTACTACTTTTTTTTAACGGGGTTTGCTATTGGAAATAGGTGGCGATCATTTCAGCCATTACATTTCAGAGGTTAACACTTTCTTGTTTATGGATTGATATTAGACTACAGAATTTCAGTTGCTTTTTTCTTTCAAACGTTATATTCCAGGGAGGTGTGACGTTCTAAGAACATCAGACGGCAGTCATTATGAAAGTGCAGAACTTCCTCTCCATTCTGCTCCTCCTGGAACTGGTGAGCCACTTCAGTTCTCAGGCTGAAGGGAAAGGAAAACTGATTTTCTGCTACTACAGCAGCTTTGCCCAGAGGCGGCTCGGGGTGGGCCACTTTCTGCCTGAAGACATCAACCCCCACCTCTGCACTCACATCATTTACGCTTTCGTCGACATCACCGCTGACGGGACGGGTCTCAAACCGTTTAATAGGAATGACGCGGGACCGAATGGTCTTTACGCTCGGACCCTAACGTTGAAAGAAAAGAACCCTTCTCTCAAAATTCTTCTGGCTGTGGGTGGATGGAAAATTGGCTCCAAGCCGTTTCTTCCTATGATTAGTGATGAAACGAACCGGAAAGTGTGGGTGCAGAATGTGATTTCCTATCTGCGAGAATATGGTTTTGACGGTTTCGATATGGATTGGGAATTCCCCGGCACGAGAGGTAGCCCTCCTGAGGATAAGTACAGATTTACGCTGTTGATGAAGGAATTGTATCAAGCGTTTGCCGAGGAGTCAGCGAGGACTGGCGAAGAGAAATTGATTTTGACACTGGCCGCAGCGTCGGGGACATTCTACATCGATCAGAGCTATGAGCCATATAAAATCATTAAGTACTTCGACTACATGCTACTGATGACATACAACTATCATGGTCAATGGGAGAAACAAACTGGACATCATAGTGGACTTTATCGCCATAAAGATGATCCCACCACCGGGGAAAAATCTGAGCTGCATCAACAGTGGTCTATTAACTACTGGCTTGAGGTCGGAGTGCCTAAAAATAGACTGATTGTGGGAATTCCCACTTACGCCATGACCTTTACCCTGTCTGACCCCTCAGAGCACGGCGTTCACGCTCCCGTCAGTGGCGGAGGTAAAATGGGGGAATTCACTCAGGAAACAGGGATCCTATCCTATTACGAAATCTGTACGAACCTGCACGACAACGGCTGGAAATCGGAATGGATTAACGAACAGGCTGTGCCGTACGCCTATGGAGACGACCAATGGGCAGGATACGAAAGTGTTGAGAGCATCAGACTCAAATCAGAGAACATCGTCTCTCGTGATCTGGCCGGAGCCTTTGTATGGGCAGTGGAATTGGACGATTTCAGGGGGACTTGTGGTCAAGGGAAATATCCGCTCCTGTCCACCATTCAGAAACTGATTGGTCAAGGCTCTGTGTCCAGTCCGGCAGCTGGACAGAATGGATTCCAGCAAGAACTAGCCATCAACATGAAACATGAAAGAGAAGAAATCCCCATTGGTCAAGATTCTGAACTAGACAACCAATCACGACTTGAAGTTAGACAACCTGGAGTAAAAAAAAAGTTCATCAAAAAGTTGAAACGGAAGCAATATCGGAACAAGTCTGTCCCAACTGATGCAGCAGCCACGGACGCTTTGATCAATACACCCTCTAGTATGACCTCTTCTTCGGACACTCAGACGACCACTGCAAATAATGACAAGGGCCGCCTTGTGGTCACTTGGTGGAAGAGCCCGGCAAAGACTCGTGGAGGTGGACAAGTATTTAAAGTTCGTAGAAGAAATATGTTCAGACCTCGCAAACTTTGGAAACAAAGGGAAGTTAAAGATGAAGACGGCGATCAAATTTCACCAAAATATTCGACAATAGATATGAAACCGTCAAAACCTAGGGGCGATAGTTCTCAGAATGTGAAAACAGATCACGCTCAGGGTCATTCTGACTCGGGTAGTAACCAACATGTTATCCGAAGACCACCGGTCAGCAAGATAGTACCCTGGCCATCTCTGGTGGAGTCTAGCCAAACCCGACTCACCAGACGATTGCCTCATAGGCCAAAGAGTACAATGACAGGTCACTTGGAAGGTCATACAAACAGAGGTAGCAGTGACCACCATCATATCCGAAGACCACCAGTGACCAGTCAACCTCTGCCACGTCATGATCATTCCCAGGTACCACAGATGAATCAACCAATCAACGCCGTGGCGTCTTTCTCTTCCCACCGAGCTGAGGTTTGCAAACAGAATGGGGTGGGGACATACGCCGACCCTGAATCCTGCGACAGTTTTGTGATGTGTATTCCTGGGGACTGGCAGGACTACGCCCCTCTGATCATGTTGTGTCCAACAGGTACTCGCTTTGACAATAAATTACAGATCTGTAACTTCGCTTCCCATGTTGACTGCAGTTACTGACGGACATACACCGGATCTTCTGACATCACAACATTGTAAAGAAAACCCAAGGTAACAAAACGAAACCTAAAAGTGTCAGAGGAAATTGCTGGCCTGCCACTGCTCCTCTAATCAAATTCATTTGTGTTCAAGAAACTTCAATCGGCTTAATACGGGCCCATTTACGATCAAGTCAGACAACAATCGGGCGGGGACAAAGTGGCTGGGCGTCACCTTGGCTTGACGTCTTGTCGAAAAAATATCAAGCAGAATCTCATCGCTGTCATGCCAAGCCATTTGACACTTCTGGGGTTTCAAAAACTTGCTTTTCACTCTTTATAACTTCCTGTAAGGCTGAATTGTTCTTACGTTGAAACTCTTCAGATCCACTTAAAAAAAAAAATTACCAAGATAGTTTTATTCCTTTTCTATTGTTCTTTCAGATATATTATCTTGGGCATCAAGATAGGTATCAGTGCATTATAGACCCATTGCGCTACGCTCGTTTACTTCTGCGTCAGCCATTTTGATTTCCCTGCCTTGTGGCAAATTTCGGTACTTTAAAGTCATATGTAATGAGTCTACATGAAATCTGAAAAACGTTCACCCAGGTTTGACTACGAGCATAGTAAAAAGTGTTTGTGGAGAACTAAAAAGTAAAACCAAAGACGTGAGGTCGAGACTGGCACGATTGGTTTGGCAGTAAATCTCTTTCCAGAAAGCACAGATCTGGAGAACTTGGAAATCGTTTGTTAGTCGACCTCGGCACCGCGAGGGTTATAAAGTTGATGATACTGATATATTTTTTCTTTGTTGCCCCGATGAAGAAACCAAAAGGGTTAAAAATAATTGGCCAGTACCATCACTTTATTATAATTTTTATTCAACATATCGAATTCTACAGGTTGTTGTTGTTAAGTTCTTTTAGAAAATTTAGTTGGCCGATAGATAGTCTGTCTTAACTTTTAAGACATCTATGAAATGGCGAAGAGCCAACGATATTCGAAAATTTGGCTAGTGATACCAATCTATTGAATTTCTATCAGTATCATATCGAGTACTTCATATTGTTTGCTTCTTTTCGGCGCATTTGATTGGTTGCTGGCAGACAGTGGTCTTACATTTAAGATATTTTTTTAATATGATGATGATGATCATGAAGAGTTTCAAAAGGGGAAACGAAATTTTGATGGAAATGACATAATAATATTTCGTTAAAAAAAAGAGGTAAAAGTTAATACAACTCGTCATTCACGAAAACAATGTAGCAAATCAGGGCGGAAGGAAGACAGAGGAGAGGGCGAAAACGAGGGCTGACTAGGCAAAGCTATTCACTGTCAATGATGCCATAAATTGGGAGAATCCCACTTCATAAATTAATGACACATTTATTTCAGTAAGTCAAATTAATCCCCTTCTCCATGGAGCATGAGGTATTTAAATACTATAAACAAGCAGGACTAAGAATAAATAGGCGGGGTGTGGGTGGTTGGTTTGATTTGGTTTGGTTTGAGTTTGAGTTTGGGTTTAACCGCGAATCAACACAATCACGACTACATTGCACCTGAGGCGGTTTGACTTTTGCACGTTAGTGGGGTAGATCAGAATATGTAACATGGGGTTTCAAACAACGTAAAAGGTTTTTAAGAGTTACACATCATTATAAACAAACAAACAAACAAACAAATAGACAAACAAATAAACAAGAAACATACCTGTAAACGGCTTACCGTGTGGCTTGCCGAAAGTTTACAATTTTCTTAAATCTCATTTATGCTGAAGGTTTAAAGGAAAATGTGCCATAGCACAGCAAGAAGTACGGAAACAATGACTGCTACTGAACTGCTGATACAATGAAAATGTCATGTATGTCTGTGTGGTAGAGAAAAAAAAAGAAGAGTAAGATGGATAGGGGGAAGGGGGGGGGGGGGGAGAAAGAAAGAGCGAACAAGCAATAGGAGCAGCGTAGTATTTGCACCACCACCAGCATACAAAACAGATAAGATGAGACAAGTACGACAAGACAATGTAAGATAACATTGACCGCATGATGAAACTCATACATTTTAATTCAAAGGCAAATTTAACTGAAACTTAACAAGTTGAAAAGGTCCTCCTCGGGCAAGTATAGGGAAAGAACGGTCTATTGTCATTTCAGTCAGGAATACGGTCAAAATTTGTATTAGATATTTTTATTTGATTCTTGTAAAATTTGGTGTCTTGACAAATGACTGATTTCATCATGCCGTCAACGATAAGATGGATAAGTTATGCAAGGTTAGATAAGATGAGATAAAATAGGATAACATGAGATAGATAAGATCACCTTATTTTGTTCTCAAAAGAAAAGTTCCAGTCACAGGCGATAAGATACAGTATATATGCAAGATACACTCACACTTTTGTGCATATAGACAAATGTATCGCGAATGTCATTAGAACAAGGCACACTCAACTCAAATCAACTCAAATCAAATCAACTCAAAATTACAATAACAACTATTACCCAATTACAAACAAGTAATGAGATTTCAGTTCCGAAAAAGTGGAGCTTTTTCATGAAAAAAAAATTCATTACATGTTTAATATTATGTCGTCTCCATTGTATAGCAATGGTAGAGTGATGTAGAGCTGAGAAAGGTAAGACAATTCCACTGGCATCTTATGACGAGACAGTTTGTGACCCACTCCGTCGTTTGACAATTCTAGGGTTAAGAGATGGTCCACGACAAGCAGAAAATATTAATCTTTGTTATCGTTGGGTTATTTCAGGACAAAACGTAACCCATTCATGACAGCCCTATGTCCATGTTTTAACTCTTGTGGACTTGGATTAATTTGAGACGAAATGGCATAATGTGTTCGCCTCATTTGCCACAGCTATGAAGCACAACGATACAGAAAGTGATGAAGACAAGACGGGCTACTATACAATGTACGGCCCATTATAGTCACAGGACACATAAATTATAAAAGTTCAATAAAGGCAACTGGAGATCCTCGAAAGAAAGCACTTTGGTCCGTTTTGAGAGAATTGATCTAGAGAAGAGAATTTTTTTTCCTGGTATCATAATAATAATATGCTATCCTACTTACTCCAAGTTTACATGTTATGATGTTTGATTTTGAATGCTTGCATTTAAATGTTGACTGTTAATCTCTCTCACTATTTTTCTTTCTTTTTTACATTTGAATTCTATCGACTTTGGTTCAAAATGTGTGAAATATGACCTGGGTTCTTTTCCTTCTCAAGTCTTCAATGGGCTAAGATCATAGTTACTGTCATTATTAATATTGTGCCTATCTGTTTGGCGACATTTTTGATGTATTTTGATTTGATAATATACTTTGCTGTTGGAAATTCAGTGGTTTGTGGTCAATGACTTCTATGTTTATATTTATTGAGGTGATATGATGTAAAATCAGTATGCCCATATGGGCACTGACATATTGCATGTAATACTGGGGTTTATTCACTGGAAAAAAAATAAATAAAAAATTACCTCATACAGATTGAGTATTCATTGGTTATGTGCCCAACACTATAATAATAGTGTACACTGTTGCAGATACTATCTTTATGATAAATTATAAACACATAACTGACTTTTATTTCTGCCCTCTTCTGGAATGTTAAGAATACCTCAGTTTTAAACATATTTTCTTTTTCTTTTACAGCGGTTATGAGATTTTACGAACTGATCAATTAGCTATTTAAGTTTTAGCAAGCAGGCCCAAGGCATAGGTCTTTACTGATTGCTCTGAAAATATTTTGCTTTTAACTAATTTGCCGGTGGAAATCATAAAACGAATAATATGTCATAAAAGTGAGAAGAACAATTAAAAGAAAAAAATGATTAAATAACACAAGAACGAGCCAAACTGAGATGCACACCCTCATTATTTAATTCCAGTTCTGGTTTATCATTCTGCTCTATAATACATTCGTTGTCCACATGGTTCGGAAATAGAATTCACCATTATCTCAGGAAACCCCTCCGACTCATGTCCTTGGCCTTGCCTCGGCCATAAGTTTGCCTCACTTCTTGGTTTGACCCTGTTACAGTGGGTAGGAAATTTATGACTAAAACTTTTCTCTGTGAGCCTATTGAACCGAGATGACTTCCAAATAATAATAGTAAATACGTTCTATATACGTCTTTCAACCTCCTGGTGGAGGTCATCTCGATATAATAGTAGTGAGTAGTGTTAATGATTTAATGATGTAGGAAAACGCCGGATGTACTTCTGTGTTGGGTTTTCCCCGAAATCTTGTGTTGTACTGTATTAAATAAATAGTGGGAAGTGCCACAGCAATGACAAACAAAACAGTTAAAAGTTTGACCGACTTAGCAAGCATTGTGATTTTTACCAACGTATTTTTCTTCTTCTTCGTTTACTCTCCACTTGCAATTCATGACTTGCGGGCAATTTCGTATAAACGACCAGTAGAAATATTATATTGAATAAATGTATCATTTCTATGTGCCTGAATGGACATTATCTATGTGGGCGTTGGAACTATACTATGGTCTTTGTAACACGGTATGACGCATTAGTCAAGTACATGCACCTGTGTTTGTTTATTTGCCTGTTTGTTTCTCTATCCAGTGGAATTTGGAATAGCTCGAGGAATGTGAGAGGAGAGGGTGGCGTTGGTTGGGGGAGGGGAAGAGGGGAGGGGCGGGGGAGGAGGTGGCAAAATTGACTTTGGTGTGAACGAGTATAAAGGGCACAGGTAAAAACAAAGAAGTTTATTGAGCCGTTTATCAAATGAGTCATTTTGACCGTCATCCAAATGACTTCCTATTGCCGAATATAAGAGGTATATAACAAACACTGGAAGAAGGAAAAAAAATCACTCTTTTTTTTTTCTTGTTATTTGAAATATGCGTAACAGAAAATTCTGAAAAATCAAAATGTTTTCCTCATTGCGATATATTTTTTCCTGTAATTTTTTGCTTCATATACGTTTCAAATAATTAGGGAAAAAAAATTTTTTTTTTCTTTTTTGCAATGCTTGGTTACGCCTCTTGTACTTGAAAAAAAAAAAAAAAAAGAAATAACTTAGTTGGCTGAAAAAATTATCTATTCCTCACTCTGAAGGCTGGACCAGACAGTGCTGCCAATAGCACCAGTCGCACCGGGCTTATATAAGAGCTGCGTCAGAATTTGGAGTGATGTCACCTTCGAAGCCTTAAATTGAGCCATGCATTAAGCCATGTTGTAAGCCATTTTTAAGCTGTGTATTAAGCCATATATTAAGCCATGTTTTAAGCCATTTTAGGCTATGTATTAAGCCATGTATTAAGCCATGCTTTAAGCCATGTATTAAGCCATGTGTCAAGCCGTGTTTCAAGCCATGTAATAAGCCATGTTTTAAGTCATGTATTGAGCTGTATCTTAGGCCATGCATTAAGCCACGTTTTATGCCATGCTTTTTGTGCCCTATATTAAGCCACGTATCAAACCATGTATTAAGCCATGTATTAGCTGTGCTTTAAACTATGTATTAAGCCATGTATTAGCTATGCTTTAAACCATGTATTAAATCATGTATTGAGTTTTGGATAAGATTAGCTAAAACAATCGAACTACTGAACAAACAGAAAGGGAGATGTGAAAGGGCGGGGCCAAGATTGCATGATGGCGAATGGTTGAGTTGAACCCCCCGCTCCCCCCCCTCCTCCCCAAAGGAACTTGTATCCGTTAACCAGTGTTTTCTGTAACAAACAAACAAAGCATGAGCGAATGAACCAAAGACTGAAAGAACTAACGAACAAATGGAACTTAGAAGACTTTGAAGAATATTTTTCACCTGTTTTCTACCAGTCCCATAGAAAGCCGTGACCCGCTTTAAATCTTAATAATTAATAGGTATTACCATTTTGGCAATGTTGTAATGATTAACAAAAAGTCTCAGTTACTTAGAATTTCAAAAGAAACATTTATAATCATGTCTGCGACCTAGGTACAAACAGAGAGATAATTATGTAGTTGTTTTTTTTTTTTTCTGTACCACTGCATGCCAGTGACCTTAGGTTTTCTTTACAATAAAGTCTCAGGCAATGAAATAAAGCAAGTTTTAATACCATCAAAACAATGTTTATTCGATCATTATTCGTTTCTAAAAATTATTTCATCAACTTATCAGTCTATACACCCACCTATCCTTCTGTCTGTCTGTTTGTCTGTTCATCAATCTATCAATCCATCCGTCCGTTCGTATGTCCGTCGTCCGTCCAGCCCGTCCCACTCATCCGTCTATCCATCTGCTTATGTCTGTATGTCTGTCTGTCCGTCTGTTTGTCCCGTCTATCTATCTATCTATCTATCTATCTATCTATCTATCTATCTATCTATCTATCTATCTATCTATCTATCTAT
>JBCEWB010118505.1:0-11579 GCA_039654565.1 Peronia peronii
ACACTCTCTCTCTCACACTCTCTCTCTTACAGACACATTTTTCCTAGCACACTGCTCTCACATACACATTCTCTCTCTCACACTCTCTCTCTCACACTCTCTCTCTCACATTCTCTCTCTCACATACACATTCTCTCTCACACTCTCTCTCTCACACTCTCTCACTCACATACACATTCTCTCTCTCACACACTCTCTCTCACACTCTCTCTCTCTCACATACACACTCTCTCTCTCACACTCTCTCTCTCTCTCACATACACATTCTCTCTCTCACACTCTCTCTCTCTCTCACATACACATTCTCTCTCTCACACTCTCTCTCTCACACTCTCTCTCTCACATTCTCTCTCACTCTCTCTCACTCACTCTCTCACACTCTCTCTCTCACTCTCTCTCTCTCACATACACATTCTCTCTCTCACACTCTCTCTCACTCTCTCTCTCTCTCACATACACACTCTCTCTCACACACTCTCTCTCTCACATACACATTCTCTCTCTCACACTCTCTCTCACATTCTCTCTCATTCTCTCTCACTCACTCTCTCACACTCTCTCTCTCACTCTCTCTCTCTCTCACATACACATTCTCTCTCTCACACTCTCTCTCTCTCACTCACTCTCTCTCTCACATACACATTCTCTCTCTCACACTCTCTCTCTCACACTCTCTCACTGTCTTGGACTTGGTGTGTTTCGTCTTTCAACCTCCTTTCTGGTGGTTATCTCGATCTCACTCTCACTCTCTCTTTCTCTCACACACACATACAAACTGGCTCGTCACACCTACAACTTGCCACAGTTGTTTACTTGTTCTGTTTCCACACACTATTTGAACTTTACCTAAGCAAATTTAATCTCTTCAAACGTTCAGCAATTTCAACAAAGATCTTCAAACTTTACTCATTTCAAAATAAATCCAGTCTGTGTGCTTTGCATGCAATCTGAGGTGGCCTTAGGAAAAAAAACGAAAGAAAGAAAGAAAGCAAGAAACAAAGGAAGAAAGAAAGAAATTAAAAAGATGAATGTAAAAGATCTTTTATTGTTGGTCTTCACTGGGATGGATTTCTTGTTCCAATTTTTCTCTATTTCTCCCGTTTTGTCTTTCTTTGTTTCGTTCTAGCCCCTTTTATATCAATATCTCTGCGTTCTCTCTCTCTCCCGTATTTCTATGTCTTTTTTTCTCAGTTTTCTTTTATCGCCCTCTTTCTGATAAGACAGCATTTTCTAAGATGCTGAAACAAATTTTGAAATCGTCATTAGAAAAAAAAATTATAATGAAGAAGAGAAAGATCACATCAAAGACAATCGAGTACGAACAAATGACCCAAGCATTTCAACAATTATAGCAGGATCATAGATATACTAACAATAATTTTAAGATCATGGCTATGACACGATAATTTGCTATAAACCGATTTAAAAAGATCTTGTCACCTCCAGTACGATTTAGGAGCATTGATTTCACTTTTCAGCGATGCCAGGCGCATGGGAAATGATCTGCTTAATTTATCTGGTATCTTACAATTATAACAAAACAGCCATTTAGACGGCATAAGAAGTAATTTCCACAGTAGTGAGAAGGTCAGGAAGATGGGAATACAGGAGCAATTAATAGTTCATCATTATCATTCTATTACTGGCTTCAACACTATCCAAAATAAATAAATAAATAAATAAATAAATAATAAATAATGTCTAACAAAATAAAATAAAAAGAACAACAAAGAAACAAACAAAAGAAAACTAAAAAAAATCCATACCATAACAAGCTGTCCACCCTCCTATATTGTAGCTCCTCCACACTTGCGCTTAAGCAAACAAAGATGTCGGCCTATATCCAGCTGAAGTTCATGGCGATGCAATAATTGCTTTAATTCAAGCATCCGCCCCTTCTTTGATGTGTGTGTAAAGTTCTCGTTTGTCCACTTCACAAACGCATACACACCTACACACACACATCCGCGCACATGCAAACGCACATATGCACCAACACATACGCGCAAATTAAATACATTAGAAAAGGGCCGTTTTGTAAACAAATCTCTGCACTAATAGCACATTCAATGATATTTCTATAAATTTACACTATTTCATCAAGAACTTCAGATATCATCACATTTCCTCTTAAAATTATATAAGGTGTGCTTGAGAGATCATTCGATTTCTTTTCTATTTTTTAATTTTCTGTTCATGTTTTGCTTTGTTTGTTTTTGGTTTTTTGTTTTGCATTCTTGTAAAATTTGTTGAATGTATTTTTAGCTGAAGGTTAATATTGACAGATCCTGCCATTGCACTTTTGAATACAGTTTGTTCAATGCCTCTGTGGTCGTTTGAAATGTATCCACGAACATAACACGCGCAGTTGTGCAAAGGATGAATGCCCAATTGAAGACTATTTGAAGCCCTAATGATTTGACGACAAGAGGGCAAATAGAAATGGCGAAATCAAACATAGGTTTAGCATGAAAGATCTAACCTGCTCTGAACACGAAAATTACCTTATGTATACATATTCAAAAGAGCAAAAAAAAAAAAAAAAAGATCAAAATACATAAATTGAGGAAATTGACATGTCTAAAAATTGAAGAGAACAGAAAAGCGACCTGGTTGCTCCAAGTCTTAACACTTAAGGGTGACTGTATATATAGAAACGAAGAGACTGCTTGAATTATCTAACACTTTAAAGAATTTCTGACGAAGCTTGGACAGATAGGTTACCACATCATGGAATATTGTCAATATTATAATAACTGATGAAATCATAGTCAATGAAATTTATCTTTTTTTCTTTAAACACTGAAACTGCTACACCTAGCTCACGGCCACTAAGTATCGTGCCGTATCATGTGGTAGAAATGTAAGCTTTTCAGCCCCTTGATAGGTTAGATACTATATCAGGTGCTTATTTGAGAGATGTGGATGCACAGGCGCCATAGCCCCACCTACCGCTGGCATCCATAGAGAAGATAGGGAAATGGATGCATAGAAACCATTATCATAGTGCCCATCAAGCGCTGGGGATCCATGGACACTATATATTGCCATATTTAAAAAAAAATGATTCTTGTTAGGGTAAGGGCTCGGGTTGGAATTAGGGTTAAAGTTAAAGTTACGGCAGATCGTGCCTATCCAGCCCTGATCGATTGATAGGTACCCTGGTGCCTATCTAGCCACAGACTTGTTTGAACTTCATTACAAAACCTATCCCGCAGAGTCATATTTCAGAGACAGGTTTCAGATGTCTCATTACTGATTTAACTGTTGTGAAAGAAATTATTATACAGGATGTCCGTAAAGTCTGGGCACAGATGAAATATTACCAAGATAACGTTTTATCTAGGGTTAATGTTTAGCGTTTATGTGAATATTGCAAAACTCAGTGAATTTTGCATCACAAATGGTGGAAATCACAGTAAAAATTTTGTTTATTAATATTTCAGTTAAATGAAATGTTGTCATAATTTGTCTTGAAAATATTTATTCTGCTTATGTGTCCAGAGTTGATGGGCATTCTGTAGTATTGAGTTCGTTAAGAATGAAGTAGATAGATGCTAAATTTGACATTATTTCTTGCTTCTTTCTGGGCTGTAAAGAGGTACTGAGAGAAAGGAGCACGGACTCTGTATGTAACATCTAGTCAGATGATGGGAAAAGTTGACAGATGTGATACAGAAAGGTGTTGGAAAGGAAGACACTGGCCGCCTCACTGGATATAGCAAAGTCAATATTTGACATCCTCTGTGGTAGGAAACCCAAGTATTTGGGTCACTGGAAGGCTGGGGTTTGAAGCTGACAGTTACGTACATAGAGTATCCTGTATCGAGCAGGGAGACACTCCAGGTAGGTTTATTGCTTGCTCCCCTGTTCTCTTCATGTGGTGCCCTGCGGCAGTAAAGTTGGGAGCCATGATTAGACAGATGGTTTAAACAGCTTTTCAATCCTAATAGAGGAATTATATTTGCTGTAATGAGCGCCCTGTTTAGTTAGACGAAACATGATAGCCAGTTAGCAGGCAGATGAACAGGCAGTGTTAATTACCTGATCCACGATCCTATTTTAGATTCTTAAAAAATAAGAAATAAAAATTTTGAATGAATTGTAAGGTCGTCACCCATTCTTGAAACAATTTGCAAATATCAAAGGCTCTCTCCAGCTTGCATAGGTCCACATGGGGCTTACCAATATTTCGCCTCAACCGAGGAGAGAGAAAAAGAAGGGAGAAGAAGAGCTAGAGAGAGAGAGAGAGAGAGGGGGGGGGGAGGAAGAAGAGGGTGATACAGAGAGAACATGATGGAGATTTAAACAAGAGATCGCTTGGATTACTTCATGATCTGTAAATCCAATAATTGAGGAAAAGGTCCGTCTCAAACTGAAGATCATAAATTTGATTTTTTGTCTTGTTATTTTTCCCCCCTCTGCTTATTGAGTTTTTGTTGTTCTTATTATTT
Source organism: Peronia peronii (assembly GCA_039654565.1). Taxonomy (NCBI): domain Eukaryota; kingdom Metazoa; phylum Mollusca; class Gastropoda; order Systellommatophora; family Onchidiidae; genus Peronia; species Peronia peronii. Next base: position 4,455 of record JBCEWB010118505.1, read on the forward strand.
GACATTTTGTCCTTGGGAAAGGCAATTTACACACATTTCCTGACTCCACCCAGGTTTAAATGGGTACCCGACTATAGACAGTGATTGATATTGTTAGATTGATAAGGATTTGAGCGCCTAACAGGCAGCCGCCTTGTATCCTTCCCAGGAAGCTGAGAACGTTTATGAGTGTCTTCTTTGGGTCTGTCGGGGTAATAATAGATTGTAAAGCGCCTAGAGCCTGTAATTACGGGGGTAGGCGCTATATAAATACTTTCTATTATTATTATTATTATTCCATTAATAGAAACTAGAGAAAAGGTCCCCACATTTCCAGATCGCACCCTTCCTTGCAAGTGAAAATAAACTGACTGACATCAAAACAAATTTTCAGCCTTTACTGAATCCCAGAAAGCTCTATTTGAGTTTTTCATGTTTTTTTTTCTCTCTCAGTTTTCTTATTCAAATCCATTTAATTTCCATTTTTATTTAACGAGCTCTTAATTTTGATGAGGCAAGTATGACCGGTATCCATTTTTGATCCAACTTTTTTCCTTTCTTTCTTTTGCATATACATCTAGCTTTTTCCTATTTTCTCTGTACTTTTGAAATAAAATATGTATATATTTTATTATATTTCTTTAATCATCTTTTCTTTCAGTTATCACCCCTAATCTCCTGATGAATTTTTCGTTTGACGGCAGAGAATAGAATACGGGGCTGAATATGCACTCCACTAAGAAAATGGAATGGGTGAAAGAGACGTATGATATGCTGCACTGAACGCCCAGAAATTCAATGATTCTATGCGGTTTGAACATCCTTGTGTCGACAGATCAATGAGTGTAAAACAGAATCAATGGATGTATCCATCTGTGAAATTCTTATGAAGTGATTTACATTTTTCACTGGTTTCACTTCTATGTAATTTCGAACAACTTGTAAGATTCAAAATAATTGATCGATAAATGCACGTTATTGGCCAACAGATGGGATCAAACATGATACACCAAACTATGAATAGAAGCTAAAACCCATAACTAAATTCAGAAGGATCAATAGTTGTGACCAGCTGTGACACTTTTATCTGTTGGCTTATGTGTTTCGTCGACTCTAACCATTTCTGTGAAACCTGAACGAAGTAATTCATAAATTTATGAGTCTGCACCTTGACATTCTCAAATGGTATGTCAACAAACTGTGTTATTTCTGGCATATCTATCTCGTTGTACGGGCGTATTTGATGTCACCTCAATAGAAATTTACCAATATTTCATTAACACATGCATAATGTACGAAGTGTTGCCTATTTTAATCTTCTGAACTGCCATTGAAGAGAAACTAGCATTTGCCAATCTATGGAATATCATAACCATGTACGTACATGTATTCGGAAAATGGGATTTCTGCCTCATGGCTTTTAACTGTTACCACTCTACAAATCAAATCGAGTGTTTAAATGTACATGTACCCTACACATTTCACTTAAAGAAAACCGAATTACACTGGCGGTTCTAAGCCATTTTCTGGAACTCACAACAAAAGCACGTCACGTATTCCAACAATCAGAGAGTCTACAATAATCATAAAACGCTCCCTGATTTAACTGATCTTTCCAGCATGTTCACTGCGACTGAGGAATAGTCTGTTCGCTAAAATCGCTACCTGACCTTAAGTCCGTAATACCTCTATCCTTTTCTTTCCTTCTTTCCCATCTCCTCATCTAGGGTTCTTGCACTCGCGAATACCACGACTGCAATTTAAATGAAAATTTCATTAAAAATAAATAGATTAATAAATAAACAAACAAAAAATAAATATACAGATAAATAAACAATAAATAAATAAACAAAAAAATAAACAAATAAAATTAAATTTTAATGGATAAATGAACTTATTTTATTAAACAAATCCCAAATAAATAAATAAATAAAGGATATTTACCATGCGTGAAATGGACTTACTGACAGATATAATTTTATACATAACCACACACAACAACAGCACCAAATGAAGAGGATGATATGAAAGTTTGCCCCTTGGAAATGAAGTTAGGCTAAAAAATAAAACCACTGCTTAAAGTAGAATAAGAAAAATACCATACATTTTTAGAACATTATGCTTTTACCTCTGACAAAAGAACTAGCTATAATAAGACTGCTTCAACTTCAATGACATTACATCAAAAGAGCGGTAGTGGAGTCCACTGATTGTTTAGCATGAAAAAAAAGCAAAAGAACTGCCAGGCCACCGAGTGGATTTGCTCATACAAACTGAGCCATCATTGTTTGGAAGTCACGTACAAATACAATTTCATCCAAACACTGAGGACAGGACCATGCTAGATTCGAATGTATTCCGTTGCACCATGGGAGGTGGGCATACAATTATTATTATCTGTAGAACTAGGGACTCCTTTGGCACTTTTTTTCTCTCTTCTTTTTAACAAGCTCTCATTGTCATAAAGTACAAAGGTGTAGACATTTTTACTTGTCAAAGAATGAAAATTAAGCAATGTTAAGGCACACACACACACACACATTCAGTCCCTAGAGCAGTGCTTGCTCTATTAGCACATTTACCGACTGTTTTGGCTAGATATTAAATTTGTCCCTTGCCTAATGTTATGTTATTGGCATTATCTCTAAGCTTCGTAAGTTATGCAGACAGACACAGTCACGGGTGGGTTTACTGAGAGAGGGCAGTTTTTCGTGATTAACTACTGAGTTACAATTGCAATTGATGCCAATGTGTCAGAATGGCTTGTCACAATTAAAGATCGCAGAAATCTGATGTGTTGGTAAAGGTCTTTAGGCAAAATTGACTGCAAGCCTTAGATTTCACTTTAAACATATCGTGCACTCATAACGGCAGCTGCAAACCTGACTTAAACGACACTAACCTAAAGGATGCATTCCCCCCCCCCCCCCTTTTTTTTTTTCATATTCAGTTCCATTGTTTAAATATGTATGTATTTATTTATCAATAAGTTCTCATTTGAAGTTAGTCTCTCAATTCCATGTCACAAAACGATCGCAGACTAACTGTCAAAGTTGTGATACAGTTGTGATACAGACTATATTCAGCATAAAATAACTGCAAACTGAAACGATTACTATATTTCTTTTAAACCTTGTATACATTTCAATATTCATCGCGATAATGAATAATGGCATTGAGCCTTGATTTACAACACATTATCGATCATGATAAATAAAAGCAATTTCCAATCTCCACCTGATTCCTAGCCGTAGTGGTTTTGTTTCTGACAATCTCGCATACTTCTCAAATTGGAGGTCAAACATTCCGTATGCGCCCTATTTCTCCTTCAGCTAATTCGTTATTTATTTCTCTATAGATGTTTTTACCACATCTGATTGACAATTCATGTTCCCTGAAGAACGAGAAAAAGTGGGAAAAGAAAAAAAAAGTGTCTAATGATCAGCTTATCCGGTTTCCCTTGGGAGGTTGCCCTGATACAGACGCTACACAAGTCTAAAAATAAATACATATAAAGAATTAGTAAATGGTAGAATCCAAAGCATTTAATAACTCAGGCATAACGATTTTATGATAAAGTAAATGAATCCCAGTGTGGTTGAAATAAACAAATTCAACAGAAAAAAGCCCAATTATTCGTCTGTTCCATTTGTCTACCTGTCTGCCTTTATCTCTGTCTGCTATGAGTTAGTCAGTCAGTCAAACAGTCTGTCAGCTTGTCTGTCTGCTTGTCTTGTCTGTCTGTCTGGCTGGCTATCTATCTGTCGCAAGTACACACCATCACCTTAATTGTGGAAAAGAAGTAGCAGTCATTTTACATGATTTTGTTTTTCCCAACTGCCGTATTGCTTTACTTCTAAAAGAGACCATTCAGTTGATTCACATCTTACGAATGGTCTTGGCTATACAACAGCTCTTTGTCACGCTTGCCATTGGTCATGGCCGAGAGCTCCCATGAGAGAATCAACAGAAACAATCGTTGGCTTTGTCAGCAAATCTTGTTCACTTATCTACAATACCTTACATCTCCCATTGAACAGTAATAGTATACCTACACAAGTAGCATGCTGACTGTCCCTATGCCTGGGTTATAGGCAGCATGAAAGGTTTCCCAGCTATTAATTATGAAAGCCCCGGCCGCTACGTTCGTGGGTTTCAACTTGGACTTGGAGTCCAAGTAAGGAAATGATTTTCGTCAGCTTGGAGACGTTTCGGCTCTGTATGATTCCATCGGCATAACACCGATTTATTAAATTTAACACACAAGATGAAAAACTGATTTCCCAGGATACTGGAACCTAAAAAGTGAACAAATTAAGGACCTGTGCATGTATTTTCAGGTTTCAACAGGGTTAAGACGACTGGGAAATTAGTTTTATATCTGTCAGTTTAATTTGAAAAATCAAACACAGCGATGATTTGAAGAGTCTTGACGTGTACCGTGGAAGTATGATTTTAAACAAAGATAATAAATTCACATTCGTTTGTATTTTTGTTTTTCTTTTCAATAACAGAGCTAAGGATATCGGAGGGAGTCGGTTTGAAAAAAGACCCAGGGCCGCACTGACTGGTATGTTATCTGTCACTGGCTGTTTTGGTTCTGGTGCAACGGCATTAACTCAAATCAAATAACAGTTTTTATCTGATATGAAAAAGCAGTAACATTATTAGCGCTTATTTTTGCCGTTATTTAAATGCAAGTTAAAACATTGTTTAAAAACAACAGCAATAATTAAACAAATTCATGTCCGTCTTTGATTACTGTGTTAAAGCAGAAGAACGACTACAAAACAAGAATGAGGTGGGATAAGTTGACGGCGGGAGGGAGAGGGGAGGGCCGGCGGGGGGGGGGATGAGTATTATTTGTAAAATTTGTCACCGAATAACGGATAAAAGGAATTTAAACAAGAACGACAGCACAAGTTGAGAACCACTGAGCCATTCGGCAGCGAGAGACGTGTGAAAGAAGAACCTCATAATGGGACTGAGGGGGAAATAAGATACTGCGGGGAGACACAGGAGAAATAGATGACTGTTGTTACCTGTCTTTGGATGCTTGGTGACTAATAATTCGCTGTGGTTTTCAACGCCATGTTTTTGTCAACCCGAACCCATCAGAAGGAGCAGAACTGGACTAGACTAAATATAATTTCGACTTACATGTACAGTGTGTATTATAAAATCTGTTGCACCAAACTCTTGCACTGCCAACCCATGTCATTCAGGCGATTCATACTGAGGGTATAATATTATATAATATATGGATACGATCAGAGACTGGATGTTTTCTGGTGTCTCGTTGGGAATGAAGAGATCAGTCTGACATGTTAGTGTCACGCACAAAGAAAGTTAAATAAACTAGAAGCGTATATGGTGACAATATACGGTAGATATAAGATTTTATCTGACAGATAGTGAATTAACCTCAAGATCAAATTATAACATAAAAGTAAGAGAACATAATTGTAACATAAAGTAAGAGAACTGATCTCCTGACAGTTTTTGACATGTCATCGGGGCTCTGGGTCCCCGAAATTAATGGAGCTAAGATGCTGTTTAGATATTAGTCTATCATCAAAGTTAAGAATACGTGTTCCGGTGTTGCAACAAATTAAATTTCTGAGTATGATGGATGAGAGGACTAGATAAATTAGGACTCAGATGAAAAATATCACAGCGTACATACAGACCACATGCCCACATACAGGCGTTCTCAGATCCTGTGACATGCTTTACACCACAGAATACGAGAGACTTTTCATCAGATAAAAGCGATATTGTATTGAGAAAATGTCAGGAGTCATTTATATCAACTATCGTGTTATGTTTAAACAACATCGTGTTTTTGCTCTGATCACGGAGTAATAAAACAGAAATTCCGTACACAATATGCCCTGGTGGTGTGGGATTAATTTTAATGTTTATGTGGATAAAACTAATCCAAGGCAACTTGTATGCATGTATTCAAGGGAAAGGCCCTACCATTGACTGTGCGGTTTATAGGGCAGAGATGGTACAAAATAACTAACTTGTAAGGAGAAATCTTAGAGGTTGCAACACCTCTGGCTACATGATTCACGCGTTTGAGAGTATATGTACGAAACACCTGACCCTAGTACATGAGTACCAAACAGAAACAGCTTCAGTTGGCATAGACCTTCGAAATATGTAATTATGCCTAAGACACAACTTGTATTTGTCACACATTGGTGTATCCCTAAACATCTGAGCCTACTGAATGAAAAACAGCTTCCTTTACACGTAGGAGTCATGAGATGTTTCATATCATCTGTAGAATCGTAAAAGATTTAGTCAAAATGTTTTTTTTTAAAGGGGCGGGGGGGACGGGGAGGGGATGGGGGGAAACCGTGAGAGGAAAGTGGATGGGGAAGGGGGGAGGTGGGGAGAGGGGGGACAAATATGAAAGATACTCTGTCGGTTCTTCTTACCGAGAACTTTATGTGTGGAGAATAGCAGTGCGCAAGCTTTATGTATTGTACTGTTTGGTACAATGTAAGGTCTATGTAAAAGTTGATTCTTGTTTGGAGACGGATAGAGATGTTTTCGTCATATTCCGTGTTGACCAAAGATAGCGTAAACGCAGCTGACAGCTTGGTGCTTGATGGGTGGGTCCCTTTAATCCTAGGATTATATCCGGGCTTATTCTTCAGGTAATGGACAGACAGAGAAAGAGAGAGAGAGAGAGAAAAGAGAAGGGGAGGGAGAGGTGAAGAGAAGAAGGAGAGGGAGGAATATAATGTAGACAATTTGGGGAATTGTAAGAAATTTTGTTCCAAAAATGACCTCAACACTACATTCAGGTAACTGGAGACCATTAGATTGTTCACACATGACCTCTTTTTTTTTTTTAATATTTATATTTTTTTATTTATTTAAAATCTCTTTTTTTTTCTCTATGCCACATCGGAACATAGCTGGAAAAAATAATTGATCATATTGAATAAAACTATTAAACATGGTGTCACACACACACACACACACACATATATAAATATATATATACTATTGCCCCTTTTTTTTTTCTTCATCTCTATCAACATACTACGTTCTTGTTCCTTTCAACCCACTGCATTCGTGTTCTTCTATTTAAAATCAAATCTTTCTCCACAGCCCCTCAATGAGTCT
>JBCEWB010118515.1:0-11579 GCA_039654565.1 Peronia peronii
CTGTCTCAAAGTCACGAGCCGAGCAGTAGGATTTCTCTTCTCGGTACCGGTCCCGGCGAGAAGTAAGGTGACTTCCCAAGCTTCTCTCTCGGTAAAAAAAAAAATGTACTGCTCGCCCACCCCTAGTAGGGAGTATTCAGCACTGTCTATTATGTTTGTCGGTAGAGGATGGATGAGAAACAGGCCAACATTGTTACTTTGCTTCCTGTGAAATTGAAGACCATATTTTGTGCGTTAAAATGTGACTTGTCGTATAATTCATGTACTTCAAACTGGATTCCTGATCATACGCCTTTTGCTAAAAGCATTCAGTGACCAATGGTCCTTCGGAGACGTGTGGATAGAAATCGACAGAATTATCATGCCATAAAAACAGAGCGACTGGAGACAGTCTGTTAAGTACACACCTAACACCAACGACGCTATCATCTTTGTTACCACTTTCTTGCCAAATTCAATATATTAAGAAAACATCCGACAGATCTTTATGAACATCTAATAAATCAAAACTTTAGTTTTTCTCCTAGCGATTCTTTGAAAATCAGAGATAAAAGGAAATGATGCTTTGTTTGTTTCATTGCTTTTTTTTTTTTGGTCATTGTTGTTGTTGTTGTTTGTTGTTGATGTTGTTGCTCTTAGACGGATTTTCTTTTTTCTTTTGTTTTGTTTTGTTTTACTATTCAAATCAAAAACATTTTACCATTGGCGTCTACAGTATGAAAGCTACAAATTAAAAGCTTCATCTTTGCTTTTGCTGCTTGTTGTAGAAATGACCACTATGCAATTTTATAAGATTCTTGAAAAGGAAGGTCCGTCACGGTATTTCACACATTTCTCACTAATTATTTGACAAGGAAACATTTTCATTTTGACAAAGCTTTGGGTTTATTGTGATCCGTGACCTAACTTGCCATAATGTCCAGCATAATATTAGGAGTACAGAGAATGAGCGACTTTTCCCCCCCTGCTGTGGGCTCTCGATCGCTGTCAACGGCAATCATGATGTGTTAAATTTATAGATTATGGATGATACTATTCGCTGAACAGGGTATCAGATCTTCCTTTTATAACAGCAGGACTGAATGTAATAAAAGAAGAAAGAAAAATATCAGTAATAATAGTGTTTAGGAATTACAGATGAAAATTCTTGAGTAACGAATACTTTAGACAACCCACTTGGCACTTGGTAAAAATTATAGTGTGCTTCGGAGACAAAAGACGAGAGAGTTTTAACTCAGCAACTGCACAATGGCCTTTGTCTTGATATTCAAAAAGCATGTAGTAATTGTCATCATCATCACCTCTCTTTTTTAATATATAGACATAGACTACCAACAGCTAGCCAACTAAATACATCAAAAGAAACAAACAACAACTCTGGGAAATTAAAAGTTGAAAAGTAAGTTTATAAATTGATGAAACTCGCCAAATTTTCAAGCCAGCTTGGCTTTGCGTCAAGGCGTCATCATCAACATTATCATAGGCCTGTAGAACCACAGTAGCATCGCCTATTAGAATACTATCTCGATGTTCAGTTTGTCCATTAAATTTTTGATTTGTTCTGGCTGACCAGACATCATAATCCGGTCGCTAATGTATATTTATTATTTTATAAAATATAACAAGACTGTCTCACCGGCAACTAACAAAACTGTTAAAAAACAGCAAATAACATATATAAACAGCTTGATATTGATGTTAATAGTAATTGCCAAATGTTCAAGCCAAATTGGCTCTTCCTCAGGGCAATTATTATTATTATTATTATTATTATTACTATTACTGTCAGAGAATTTGGATTCCATCTGGACTACTTGAAAAAAAAATCTACTGGCCTCTGTCAACCCAACAATGAATCCCTAGTTTAAGTCAATGAACTCCATTAATTTTATTTATTTAAATCAACCACCCCAGGCCAATTCGAGCTGCAACGTAAATATTTCAAATTTCAATGAACACAAATATAACTATAGTAGAAAAATCTAATTACTCGATAAATTTTATCGGTGAAAGGAAATGGGGTACCACAATAAAGAAAATGGGATATAAAAACAGTTTCATTTCTGCTTGAACACAGTTAAACCATAGAGTTGTATAAGCAGCGAGAACTACATGATGTCTAACTCGAATAGAGTATCAGGGTATCATTTTGCGTCGTGCTCATCTGGGCACGCACATAATATCGTATAAAGTACCGATGATAAGCTCATACAGAAAAACTCGTTACTCATTATATTCTACTTCTGCGCATTAACGTATTATTTAAATTAGAGGGATTTTAGAATACTTGATTTCACACTTTTGTTGTCATTTGTAGCAATGAATTTACATAGGAAGCGTGTGTTAGGCTTACTCGTAGCTAAGTTCTGTATTTAATATGTAAGTCGGTGTTATCAACATGGCTGGCGAGAGCACAGTGAACACAGTTTTTTGAAAATCTTCGACAAGGCCTCGTCTGTCCTCATGAATGTGTAAATTACAACCTAAAGAAGATCATTTTTGTGACATTGCACAAGGAAAGAAGGCCTAAATCACTTTCAAAATTATAATCCTTTATGCACGAGAAAGTAGTTTCCTCCGTTTACAACCCGGCAGAGTTTCTGTAATGACAGCCCTTTAGGCTCTATCACTTAGGAATAAACGATTTAGAGGTTTATATCAAGTTTGACGGTTATTCCATATTCATCGGTTTTTGCCCATAGGCGAAGACAATAAACCGATCCATTATAATTGTCTTTGGTAAAAAGTTAAGAACTGAAGAAGAGAAAGAAAAAAAAGCTTTCACATAGTCATACAAAGAGCAGAAGCGAGCATTGAGAGAGAGAGAGAGGAGAGATGGGAGAGAGGAGAGAGAGAAAGAGAGAAAGAAAAGATAAAAGAGGAAGAAGAAACAGAATGGAAAGAGAAACAGAAAGGGACAAACAGATAAATGGACAGATAAAAATTTCATGTCTAAATGCTGAGAATTTCCAGTATGCTCGGCAATCATCTGAGAGGCCTGTCCTGGGGGAAATTGATGTCTCTCAGCTCGGGTCACACATTTATTGTCAAAACAAACTGCTCTCACTCTCTTGTTACAGCTGATTCGAGTATGCATTAGTATTAACTGTGCACATTAGCCGAGAACCGGTGGTGGGCAAATTCGTTTTGACATAATGTACATGTATTATGGTTTCATGTTATCGTGTTTTTAAGTCTAAAGAACAACACATACGGATTGATTGCAGTGATACTATTATCTGTGTCGTAAGTATTGTTGCAAGGTTCGTTTATTATCGACCTATTCCAATGATATATTGACGATAGCAGTGATGAGCGTGATAATGAAGAGATAATGATAGAGAGGGCACAATGAAATATTAAATAATGATTATATATTGTTATTAGATTCTCCCCTCGTCTCCGACAGATGAGAAGGCAGGCAGGTTATTTACTGATATGGATTCTAATGTGCGAGTGCAGACCAATTAAGCACAACATCGTCCACAGACTCTGCATGGAGTCCTGTTGTTATAATGGGAGGAGAACAGCATAGTTAGGGATAGCCTACTGAAAATAAGATGTTGGTGACAAAGACGGTGATGAGGAAGTGGCGAACAAATATCTTGAAATTCTGAAACTTGAAGTTTTATAATAAGGATCCTCGTCGTAACAAGGAACAACACAAAGTAAATGTAACAAGTACGATCACGTTACTGTAGGATCTAACTCCATTAGAAATTTTCAAAATTAATGTCTACGACAATATATATATGTGCATACCCAACTCTGGATTGTGACAGTTATCAATGTTTTTTGTAATAGCCTACAATACTTATAATTGTTCACTCTTTCATTCAGATCTGTCTCATATTTTTGTACTCTTGTTCTCAAGCTATGATACATGTACATGTATATCAACTTGTTGAAACACTCCTATTCAAAACTAGATATACGACTACCAGTAGTTGATTCTTTTTTCATCATTATCTCTTTCATTTCACATATAATCTCTTTCACATTCATACAAGTAAGCAGAATAATTCTAGTAGTTGTTTATCCAGACAATATTGACACTTATGGGCATCATTTTGTAATCTTCCTTATTTCATCGATTTTCTTTTGTAAGTCCTGTAAATTTTTTCCCACTTTGAAGAAATCATGGAGCGACAGACAGACATAGACAGACAAACAGACAGACAGACAGGCAGACAGACAGACAGACAAAGAAAGACTGAGACAAATGAAAGATAGATGAAAAGTAGAATGAGAGTAAAGGCAAATGGAGAGAGAGAGAGATTAAAGAAAGAAAAAGAAAGAGAGAGTTAAAGAGAGGTATAAAGAGTGAAAGAGAGATATCACTATCAAGGATCAAAGTTTTAGCCTGCATGTATGAAAATTTGATAAATGTTGATAGTTTTGACAACGAAAGAACATGTTGATGCACAATACAATTATTGGCAACTTTTATTTCAACATGTGTTCAAATCAGGTCTGTTATGCATAGTAATAATATGGAAGGAAGAGGCCCCTGCCGCAGTCTCTTGGAGGTTTTAATTTTCAAAACAACCAGAGCTAGAATAAAGACTACATGTCTTTAGCCCCTGTGGCCAGCATAATTTCATACACATATGTGACACACAAAAGATGGATGATAAAGCACACTGTTCCCTATGAGGACGTGGAATTGCCTGAATAGTTATGGATTTCATGATCACAAGTTGCATCCCCAACAACAGCAACAGCATCACTACTATCAACAAACAAATTTTATAACACACCCCTTTAAAGTTGTGCGAAATACTGTAGCCTCTAAAGTACTACTGATGAGAAAAAAAAAACACACACAGAAAAAGTTTTAAAAAAGCAAAAAACAAAAACAAAACAATCACTCAATCAATAAAACAAAAAACATGCTAATACAGTACTGCAAAATGGCTAATATATTTCTGATTTTTTTTATATACTTAGTGGTGTTCTACTTCCAGGATTGTTCTGCAAATAACAACAACAAAACAATAATAAGAATTCTCAAGAATGTGACTCTTGATAGGACCAGTAACACAATTTTTATATCACGCCAGGCACTCAGATAAGGGATAACAAAAACTATACGTTTAATATGAACACAAAAAAAATAATAACTGATAATCAGGCATATCAAATATGTATATTTGGATTAAAATTCTCTTTTGCTGTCAACAATCATTAAACTGCTCTCAGAATTGTGTAAGTTTATATGCGCAACCTAAGAAAACACTCCAAATCAGGTTAGAGGAAAATAAAAGGTTTAAACATTTGACTTCTGAATTAGACCTTCAATCTAAATTTCAGAACTTCCACTGAAAGAAAAAAAAAGGTAGAAAGGGGAGGAGGATATAGACCTACATATATTGACAGCTGAAGATTCTGAGACCAACGGCTGCGTAATTTGAAAACACGCCCATCACGAGTGGATTAGTTTTTGAAAACATAAAAATTTCTTTATTTTTTACAAGTCAGGACATAGGTGATGACATGAATAAATTGTTTCCCTGTCTGTCAAGCTTGACTGTCAATTTGATGATAACACTGCATGTTCAAATACTGAAAATAATCAAAAATATTTCAACACGTTACTGAGCCTAACGTACAACCATTTCACAGTCAGTTGCAGAAAGCTAGTTCTTTGTCCTTCAAAAGATTTCATACTAATTGTAGGACTTCAGAGTAATTTTTATATACCTGTATTATGTATTATCATTCACAATTTACCATTCCTGGACAAATAGAGAGATGGCTAGCTTGATGAGGCATATAATCCAAGATTACAATGTTTTGAAAGCATGTTTAAGTTTACATATATTTTGAAAGAAATAATTTTCTAACATAACACTTATGAGTTGGGAACAGTTTACATGCTTTCTACTTCTTACAACAGACAGAGACTCTGTAACAGTATATTTGAGACAATATTCCTGTTTTATTACATATATAACAGAAAGCAACTGTTCTCAGAACGCCAGTCTTTTTTATAATAATCATCAGTGTCTCAAATTGCAAAGTAACATTGGTAGTGAAAGGGTTTTTGATGTCTGATAGGCAATTATCCACATGAGAAGTGAACTTGATCAACTTGTAAGTCACAAGTGCTCAGAGCTATTGACCCATGCTGGACGGTAGAAATTGTGTGTGAATTCTTGCCCAATTCTGGCAGGCATTTTATTTATTTCTTTTTATTTTATCTTTATTTCATTTTATTATATTTCATCACAAACATGTATTATGTTACTTTATCTTTTTATTTGTTTTCATCTTGTTTCATTTTATTTGTTCTCATCTTGTTTCATTTGGGCATCATTTCAGTGAAGACCTTCCTCACACTGATTAAGGTAGAAGGCAGGTTTTTTTGTTTTTTTAAATTCATTAAAGGCAAGGTAGCGAGGGCCTCGACAGTTTTAATGACCCAAAATTCAGGGGAAAAAAAATAAATAAAAATGAAAATAAAGCGCAGACAAACAGAGAAGTGGCTGATATTTGGTTAAAACAATGTCCTATACCTGTACTATATGAATAGTTCTCGAATATTCCAGAATTGATTTGCATGTATGCAAAGAGTCTTGCAGTGTCGCTTTTTTGTGCAATAAAACGATGAGGATACCTTCCCTGTTGATTTCTGCTCTAGTTGGATAATTTCCAGTGTTTCCATTTTCAAACAACAACAACAACAACAACAACATGCTGCCCAACAATAAACACACTTTGTCCGACAAATGTGCCACACTGGATTATTGAAAATGGCACTTTCTAAGCATCACTTGTTCTGCCAAGTGAATGCAAGATGTCACATACACATCCGCTCACATGGATGCAAACCAAAAATAAAATCATTCTGTCCAATCAAAATTTATCAAAGTCTGCAAGACTTTCTATAATTTTTTTGTCAACGTTTGTCTCTGCGATTGCTTGAGACGTTAATCATTATGCTAATTGCTTGTGACACCCATTATAATAATTATTTGTTTGTATGGCTCAGTAGGTCATCTAATCATTTGAAAACATAAAGGTGACATTTACAATAAAAGTGATAACAGTAACATGTAAGCAAGAGATGAAAGAAAAGACAATAATATCATAAACTTCCTTTAGGCTTGGTTCGATATGCCGCTCATAATACATGTGTTTTCTTTCTGTACCAATGAAACATCTATACTATACATGGGAAATGCACATAGCCTGTGATAAAGTGTTAATCACAGAATGTACCATTAAAACATCCCCTTGATACAAGAAATAATTCATGCATATTTAATGTTGAAACATCCATAGATACACAACACAATCTATAAATAATCTATGAAAGTGATTACAGTATTTACAGTGCTGTGGACGGGTGAAGTGTAGTCGTCTTGCTACGAGATCGTATTGATAAAGGCCTAAAGAAGAAACAAAAAACAAAAACACTTTATAAAATAAAAACAAACATAAAATTCTTTGCAGAGAAAGAGATAATTTCTCCACTGGGCAAAACACAGACATCTACAAGTGGTTGAATTTCTTCAGCAGACCACTTCACTGTCAAAAAGGAACATTGATTAAGGCATTTTATCATTTTATAGGTAGAATTTATAGCTAATTTGTATATATTTACAGTTTATTTGTCTGTTAGCTGAGAAATATTTCATCTGTACTTTTTTATGAGTTCAAAAGTATAGGGACTAACAAGGATTTCTCCAGTGGATAAAAGAAATGTCAAAATTAAATTTTCTGCTTTAGGTCCGCTGTATTATTTAATCAATTAGAGCAACCAGAATATATATTTTGACACACTACTGTTAAAAGAAAAAAAAAAGGAGCACAAGAGTGTCAGTTTGCAAAAATGTCACTGTCATGAAAGGCGATATCACAGCTTTAAAATTGATTAGAATATGTTTATGTACATATAAAACTGGAAATAATACATATAAAAAAATGAAAGGTGACAAATGGTGCTGAATAAAGAAAATACTACATAAAAATAAATAAACCAAAAACAACAAATGGTATGCCAGCGATAAATTTGTTCGTGGTGTGTTTCGGAACTTTAGGCCACTTTGTCATCCATTTCCACAATTTTCTTTGCCACAGTTCTTTTCACTGATCCAGAATCTCTCGATATAGGCCAATATCTGTGAACCAAATCTGTGAACCATGCTTGAAGGGTTGGCACATCTTCATGTGGAGAACTGAATGTTTCCTAAGGCACAGTAGCAGAGTTAGTACTCGTGGTGAGAGACTATGCAGAACCGCATGTGTTTCTAATGTGAGCTGCATGCTGAAAAATATAAGAAAAGCACACATCATCATTGATGTCATGTACTGCGACCTCGCAAAGGCAACACAGAACTACATAATTTAAATGTGTACTGCCGAATGATATAACAAAAGCACGCTCCACCGGTTGTGTTCATATGCTCCGTACTAATGTCTTTCTCTTTTTTATTGTACATTCAAGGCAACTTGGGAAATTTGAATGATGACTTCTCTGGTTTTTTAGGCACAGTTGGTGGAGTGGCTTTTTTGGAATAAACAACCGATTTAATGGCTGGCCCTGGACTGCACTCTCGTGGAGATGCTGGATCCTGTGGCTCCTTAGTGTGCCGTGGGGGTAAAGGAGGTGGTAATCCTGCCGGAAGATCTTCGTCCACCAGTTGGAGATACAGTTCCTTCGTTGACCTGCGTTCATCCGGGGTCTGTGGATCATTTATAATACAACAAGATAACTATCAATTTGGCGATAGGATAAGAGAATAATTAAACGCAAATATTGCTCAATAGTGAGATCTGATATGTCATAAAATACAGCGACTAATTCGAAAACACACTGTGATGAAATAAATTTAAACAAACAAATAATGATTTGTGGGACTCCATTAAACTTTAAAGTATGCTCAGATATATTCTATCCGCTGCAAATCTGTCAGAAAATCAAATAAATTATGCACTAGTTTCTTGATTATTTTTATGACAAATTGTAAGAGCTTGCTACAGGGCAGTCATTTATTTTTTCAGACAAAAATAAAAAATCATGCACAATAGCTATCAAAAATCATCCTGTGAATGCACAATAACAAGAGCAGTGACAAAGAAGGTATTAGCTCACCTCTCCTTCCTCTCCCTTTCCCTACTCTATGCGTTGAACACAATGTGAACACAAGACATATAAATTTATACATTATTCTTCTGAAACAATATTACAGTAATTTGTCTTGTTAAACACTGAGTCCCACGTAGGGCGTTCATATCTAGTGTGACAATACTCATACTGTTAAAGGGGGGAGGGGGGCGTAAATATAACTAACTACATCATTTTACCAGCACGAAAAACGGATGGATGGAAAAGGCAGAAAGTCGGATGATAGGTTGCAGTTTCAATCAGCTGTTAATAAGAAAATTATCCTATTTGAACAACAGGATAGCGTGAAACATATACAGCTTTTGGGAAGGGCGGGGTAAGGAGAACCTAGTTGGAACTGAACAAAATATTAACAAGATAAGGGACGCCTATGCTTTGTCTAATGTTGATTGAATGAATTCATCAAAATTAAACAGCAAATACCGAAGAAAAGCAAGACGGGGGAAAGGGGATACCAATTACCATTAAATGATAGGAACTAGGTTGATCAGATGAGCAACGTTTTTGTAATACCCCCACAAAGGGGTCATAGCCATAATATTTATTTTACAGTATGATTCATGTGGGCCAATTTAGTTCGCAGAACTCTACAGCTTGCCTGAAGATGACAGCCAAAATAAAGTAAGGGTCAGTGTAAAAACCAAACGAAAACACAAAGGTTGCAAAGGGGATTAACTAAGGGTAAGATTACTGGCAAATATGATGAAACAAGTGAAAACAGGAAATTGAGGGGCATCTCATTGCTAATCCCTCAGAGGTTTAAATTTCTTATTTAAGTGAAAATACACTTTGTAACTCAACGTAAGTGAAATTGTCTGAACTGAGCTCCCATCTTTCAATGTCACTGGACAAGTTGACTAAATCGCACAGCATTAAGTTTCAAATTAATCAATTTCAAGCATCAAGATATAGTTTGAAGACTTAACAGGCAGACAGCTACATGTAGTTAGATCGTGAAGGCAGCAGGGGTTATTGGAAGACAAATAAAAAAAAAAAACAGCGAAATAAATGAAGTAATACTGATCGAGAAACTGCAATGGCTTTAAAATTTGCACCTAGTTTAAAAACTTCAAAATTGCTTGACACTATCTTATACACGTTACATTATCTATACCAACATTTAGTTGAATATCACATTACAATTAATGTCGTTTGTCTGGGTTTTAGTCAGTATAAAATGGAACTATAGCCCAGACCTCTAGTCTCTTTCACTTTGTGTAATTCAGATTTGGGAATGAATAACAGGAATGCTGTCGTAGCCTATAAAGAGAAACAAGACTATAAAACCTGAACGCAAATAAGTAAGAATGACAAAAATCCATGTGAGGCCGATAAAAGGAAGGGGCGGAAACGAAACGTTACCATAATATATTGGAGATATGTTTGAACAATAAATTAATCAGTTTTCACTCCGTTTTTTTTAAAGAAGTGACGGTTTGGACATTCTGTGATGAGAAGCAAGAGATTGTGCCGTGTTGTTCAGAAGGAGCTTTCGATTTATCTGTGCAACCTTGGTAAAATTAAAAGGAATTAGTTAAAATAAATATTCGTACCAAAAACAATATTTTATGGCTTCTTTTAAACTTCTAGAACAGTGATGACAATGGAAACAGAAGCTATTGGTGAGGTACTGATAATATAGTCGGGCACTCTAAAGCCAGACAGTATTTACTACTATTTATAGACACGTTAGGGCAAAATTCTTATGCATGCCAGAAGAGCTGCTGTTTCATTATGTTAAGTATTCATTATATATGTACCACTATTAAGTTCAGTATCCTCCGAAATAACCACCCCAGAGGAGATTGAAAGGCGTAGTAAAACCTGAACTCCTCTAAACTCAGACTGAGACTTTTCTTCTAGATATACACTAGAGTTGGTGAAAAAGCCACATATCTCTCAACTGTATTACTTTTAACCTAATTTACCCCTTATTCTAACCACGGTCATCACAACGTATTTAATATCTGATGACAAAATTTAGTGGTGTAGTTAGTGAACATTGCTTGGGGTAGAGACAAAATACTATCAGAAATGTTTCAACAAGCGCTCAGACGAATGATGAGTAGCTAAAAAAAAAAAAAAAATCAATAGATATTTGATTCCAACATTTTTTTTTCAGAACTTGGGCCTGGCATATTCAAAGGATATTGGCAGATTTTATTATTTCTATAATATCTGCAGAGTTAAGTCAAACACCAACTGAAAGCAAAAAGCGGCTAGCCAGCGAAAGTTAAGAGTAAGAATGGCACTATGAAGGACTGGCACACAGGAACACTCGACTGACTGGCAGGCAATAGATTGATTGACTGGCAGGCAGGCAAGCAAGCAGGTGGTAGGTAGACAGACAGACGAGACAGACAGAAAAAATAGACAGATAGATAGATAGATATATAGATAGATAGATAGATAGATAGATAGATAGATAGATAGATAGATAGATAGA
>JBCEWB010118536.1:0-11579 GCA_039654565.1 Peronia peronii
CCCCCCCCCCCCCCCCCCCCCCCCCCCCCCCCCCCCCCCCCCCCCCCCCCCCCCCCCCCCCCCCCCCCTACACCCACATGCTATCACAATATGAAAAAGATAGTTTTATGAAAGACATTTTCCTAGCAAATAACTGAAATCTCAAAGAAAAAAATGTGAATTCTGATGACAACATCACTGTACTGGAAAGTAAAAAGGTAAGTTTTCCTACCTGGGCGAACACTGATATTTATCCAGCCTCAGTCTGAAAGTCACGGGCTTCTTGGGTTCTGTTTCATACAGGTTCTCCCTCAGGAGTTTGTACTTTGCATCTCTGTGGCAGCCAGCATTACGGAGAGGATGCTTGATCTTCAAGAAAACGTGTTCAGGATCATGCACATCGGGCCTTCCTTCACACACCTCACAGAGGTCGAAATCCTCACAGTTTCTGTATATGATAAATAATAAGATTTAACTCATTACACCCACACTTGCCTTCCCTAGTTCATCCTGGGTGACCTTGACCTGACATGACAAAACCTGTATATTTAATTGTATTGGCTATTACTCTGAAGCAATGCTCCAAAAAGTCATTTGGATTCCATTCTCACTGGTTATGAGAATATTTTTAACAGAGCGCTGTCTACAGCCAATGAGTTATGAGAAAATATGAACCAAACTAAAGCATTAATCTGATTCATATTTTCTTGTAGCTCACCGAACATTCGCCTGATTCGGATTGTCTCGTACCTCGTTAGCCACTGGCAGTGCCCTGCTACAATAATTTATTCTTGCAGCTAGTGAGAAATGGGATAAGTGATAACACAGTGTCATTGTCTACAATAATGAAAGGTCACTTTCAGCATTCATGAGATATTGAAAAATATGCAGCTGTTTGTGTTTAGAACCCAAGTCATTTGCCAAGTTATGCCATTGAGTTAAAACAGTTCTACTCGTTCATTTTTTGATAACATTAGTTGGTAGCTTTCATGATCATGAATGCCAGGTTGCATTTTGGTGTAAGTCTGACAATTCCACAGAGCAATGACAATATATAAGGAATTCTTGGCTACAAAACTTTCTCCATCAGAAAAATACAGACTGTGTGAAGTAAAGAATTCTTTGGAAGCTTGTATTTGATTTTCTGCTGACAATAACTGGGTCACAATAAACATTTAGTTTGCTGTACTTGAGACTGGAACCCCTTTCTCACTTGATCATAACAACTTTATTTCTTGGGTAGACCTGCTCACTTCACTACAGAAATCATGTATCAATACTGATGGAATTTTCAAATCGATCTGTTTCTAGTCGATATGGACCGTGTTCTGGTCTTCATCGTGTTTCTAGCTGACTACTCTGGGCTTCACTCATAAGAAAAATGGTACTCTATCTATGTTGTTGAAGTGACAAGCAGGGCAGTGAATAGATCTCATAAAGTGATATCTGCTGTGACAACATGTTTGAGCCCAGTGATGCAGTCTTGTTACAGAACAACAATTTGAATGTCTACTTACCCACACTTGTAGCGAATGCCATAAATATCTTGGTTGCAGGAGTCACAGAAAATGCCATCATGGTACTCTTTTTCTGTAACAGATTTGATCATATTACCTAAGACAGTTGTTCATATTATTGAAAAACTGTGCCAAAAACAAACCCACACAATTTTTCTGTGAATGAAAAAATGTTTTCTTTTATGAAAAAAAAAAACATCAAACAACAAAAAAATATAATCTCAATAGCAAAGCTGTTCAACTTCAAGAATTCATACCTTTGTGAATGGTATGATGAAAAAATTCTGCTTCTTCTCTTTTGTGTATAACGAACTTTTTTTCTAACCAGGTTTAAAGACAAGGGGTGATCCTGAACATTACTATTAAACAATCTCATGTAGGGTTTTAAGCTAGCGATCTCATGTAGGGTTTTAAGCTAACGATCTCATGTAGGGTTTTAAGCTAACGATCTCATGTAGGGTTTTAAGTTAACGATCTCATGTAGGGTTTCAAGCTAACGATCTCATGTAGGGTTTTAAGCTAACGATCTCATGTAGGGTTTTAAGCTACCACCTGTTAAAAAAAAAAACACATATACAAAAAGAAAAGTCCTTTTTTTGCTTTTTCTTTCACAGGAGATGGCTGATATTCTTACAGGCAGAAAGGGTTGGGATTATAGAAAGCAGGGATGTCAAACTGTTTTCACAAAGAAGTTGGAAAATTTTGCCACTGCTGACTGCTCCTCCCCCCCTCCTCCCAATTGTATCACCACTATCAGTTACGTCAGAGTAAGACACTTTAAAAATGCAGGGTTTTCATGCCAAAAGTTTTCTTTCTTTTGAGACAAGTTTGTAAGTTTTCGCAAGATCCTGAGATGGGGCTTAACTAGTGGCAATTCCAAGGACTACAATGATCCCTCAGGCAGTGCTGTATCATACCCATCAAGCATAACTAGACTAGATCTAGATCATAGACAGTTGCTCTCTTACACTTGTCTTTCTTTGATCATTGGCACATTTTTTGTTGTTGTCAGTACCCTGATGTGCTGATTTTCCATCAACAATTCTCATGAGCTCACGCGACCACTCAACTGCATGTTGTCGGGTGTGAGGAATTAAGCACTACGAACTTCGATCTTCAAACAACCGCCATACAACATTTCAGCAACCGTCTGAGGTATTAGTCGGACGATTATGAGCAAAATTATTATAAAACAGTGACTGCCTTGTGGATTCAGAAAAAGTCGGCAGTTGAGTGGCCAAAAGTAGGAAAGTCGGTGACAACCAAAAAAGTCGGAATTCTGACGAAGTCAGAAAGCTGACATCCCTGAGAAAGTAAGCTAACATCAGAAATCACCCATAGCTGAGCTACTCAAACGACGGCTGAGAAATACTCACCTGGGACTATTGTAGGTATTGTCGTCAGTTCATCAAACATTGGGAAAGCACCTTGATATCGCTGTGCCAATCTTGAAATCAAGGCATCAAACTCTTGTACAATATCCTCAACGATATTTGCACGGAGGTCCTTTTTCATCTGAAACAATCACAGCTTTCATTTCAAACACAGATGCCAGCAAATATGAAATGCCCTGTTGATAACATACTTCATTCTGTTTCTGGCTTTTTTTTTTCCCCCTTTAGTCTCGGCATCTACAGAATACAGGACAATAATTATATCAGATTCTTATTACTGACAACTGAAATGCTCGAGTCTTATACTGCTGTATATTATGTTCTTTTATTTTCAATCCTCAGCTATTCAAATATCACTAACTGAAAATAGACCTGTTACTAAACAACAGGCTTTCACTTGTGCCTGAATATAGGAGCAACCAAATATGGAAACTGCTGAGTTATGAAAATTTAATACAGAAAATAATGATGTTGATAGCTGAGTACAACTGCTTGGAAATGACGTTGACAGATCTACTACTTGAGCTGTTAACACTTAATATCCTACTTCAGAACTGTTTTATACCTAGAAATAGCAGAACAAATAGTGGGAGGGAAAGTATACCTAATGCTATAATAAATTTACTACTGATAATCTGCATGATCAGCAGTTTTTTTCACCTCAAGGTCATCCAATGTCCATCCATGGCACTGGAGTTCATGATTTTGCTAGATGAGGTCATAATCAAGTGCTCTATGCGCTCTTTCCCTACATATAATCAAATAGTGATGGTCTGAGACTGCATGTAGCAGCCAGGTGGAGCCAAATCCTTGTTGACAGTAGACTAGGCCTAACGTTGAATGACCATTGGTCAAACACATTAGAATGGACATATCCAAATTTATGATACCATTTTTATACGCAGAAAAGGCAGGGCTTTTAAGAGAAAATAAAAACCCAAAATCGCATTTTTGGATCAAAATCCAAATTTCAGGACACCTCACCCCCCCCCCCCTTAAGAAGTGATAGTTTAAATTCAGATGGCACTCTGGGACAGTACCTTATAGTATTTTATGTTTATGAAAAGTCATTCCTATTCATAATTCATGTACAAGGAACAAACTAAACCTTTGAGCCACATCAGTCCCCAGCACTTCTGAGGTTAAACAGAGTTCTAACCTTTTTCATGTATTTCACAAAATCCCGTGTCTGTAGGGCAGATGCGTACTTTGCTTTGATTTTCTCCCCTGATTCGACATCCTCAGTGACATTTTCCTTCTCTCTTTTTCTCTCCTTCTTTTCATGGGATTTCTTTGAGTGCTCTTTTGGTGACTGTTCTTGGGACTTGGTTCTCTTTCTCTCATGTTTGTCTGGTTTGCCATGAGAGCCGTGAGATTTGTGTGTGTGCTTTTCATGCTTTTGTCCAGAATGTTTGGATTTTTTCTTCATATGCTCCACATCTGATAGACCTGAACGCCAGTTATTCAAGTGAGTCATAGGAGACTCTGACAGCTGCTGGGTCTGTGGAGGACAAATCAGAAGTAATACTTACTCATAGATCAAAGATAAAATTTAAGTAGTGAATATTCCCCTTAAGTCCAGTCTCTGAGTGCTATATAATCTACTATTGCTCCAACAGAACTACAGGGGACATCCATGTACTTCTCAGCTTTCTGGGGAGCTTACAAGCACTCAAATCTAACAATAACAATAAGTGATACCACATTCACTCATTCCCAACAAGACAGATTTGCTGGCAAGCCTATATGTCATTTACTGATATTTCGTGCTTTTTATTTTATAAAATGCATGAAAAAAAATGGAAAGCTGAAATAAATTAGCTGGTCTAAATCATTCTGGTATTGAAGCCTGTTGACTACGGGCTGATCTGCCTGTCTATTGTGGGAATATATTAATTTTTACATGAAATGTCAATACGATGTCATATGCCTAATAATTTACAGTTGGTTTAAGGCTAGACTAGCATTGAATAAATGTGATAACCCATGAAAATGTTCAGTGATGAAGCAGAATGAAAGCAGTAACATTTCAGGACAAACATTCAACTGTAGCAAAGAAGAGAGATATATGTATTTTACTAGCAAATTCTCACAAAATGTAAGTTCTCTTTACAATTCAATGTTGATGCCAGCATTTTCACTGCACAAAACAACAAAACTCTACAATCTTCAGAGAAATATTATCAATACTGAAACACTTTATCAATTGTTGAATTATTAAAAGCTTGTTTTGGTGAAAACTTCTAGTTTTCTATTGTCATTATTTACCTTTCCATGACAAGACCTAACTGTTCATACACCAATTGCAAGCAATATTTTGTATTCTAGGCCCAATTATCAAAAATATGGTGTATGACCATGTATTTTTCATCTTGAAGAAATAGGGTGTCCGGATTATGAAGTGCACTTGGGGAGTTGGAGGGGACGGGGTACTCTAAAACGACAGTAACAACAAAAAAAAAAAAAAAAAAAAACAACTAAAAAATAAGATAAAATTTGCAGGATTTCTGTGAAAGAATTACTATACAGTTTCATTTCTTTGCCATATCTTTTGTACCGGTTTTGATGAAATTTCCTTACAAATAGAGAGTGAAAGACAAATCTAGCTAATAGAGCTTAACATCTTTAAGGAACAGAAAAAGCAAAACTATCAGAATTACAGTGTTTCCTTATTATCTAGCAGACAGACAAACGTGCCCAGATCAAAAAAATTTGGCGGATCAGCAAAGTACGGCAGCAATCAATAAATATGCTAAAAAGTAAATTAGGGAAAAAGAAAGAAAGAAAGAAAGAGAAAGGAAGGAATAAAGAAAGAAAGAAAGCAGCAGTAAAAAGGAACTGTGCAGTTTCTCTATTCACAAATAGCCAGGAACAAAGAATGGCTAATTCTAGAGTAAAAGAACAACTAAATGTTGATCTTACCTCTTTCCATTGATCACAAACTGTATTGTCTCTGTTCTGCACCTCTCCTGTCTCCTCTGAGGCCGAGGCCGTGGAAAATCTGCAGTATCATGAAATACATCATTAGTCATTCACTCAGGCAAGAAAAATGTCCTGGCATTGAATTTACCACACTAAGACAAAAACTGCATATAAAGAAGCACTGGCTAGTTTCCCACCTCAATACAAACACAAAGCCTCAATACAAACACAAACATGGCAGAATTTGCAAAACATGAACTGCTGGGTCACTAATACCCCTCCCCCCCTTACAAAATGTAATGTAAAACATGACAGTCGTTCTATGGTCACCTATCCCATTTTCTAAAGGTTTTGAGTTGCGATAGCAGCCACAATAACCACTACTCAAGTAACCCGATTTAACGATCACTATTTTGTTTCGTTCCTTTAACGACATTTTCTAAGCCAAAGGCCACATCTGCCTAAATCATAATTTTGATTTCATACAAAATGGTTTTGTCAATTTTTTCAACTGAAATTGACTACAGCAATTGTAGAAGAATCGTGATGGCAAAGCATTGCACACTAGTAGGACTAATAGTGACTGTTACAGATATTCCTCTCTGCCATCAGTGATAATATACTTATCAAGCTGAGACAATGTTTCTTAAGTCTGCCTTGTTGTGATGATATTTTTGTTTATGTGCACACAACTGTGAATGTACCCTGCATATATTCTGTGTCTCATCAATTGTAGGTGAAATTTCCTTTTGTGGACAAAGTTAATCTTATCCTGTTTTATCCTCTCAACATGGATAGTTAGCCAAATCATAAAGTGACACCTTTGTGAAAGAGAAAGACTTGGCTTATCACACTTTTATCCTACATGAGTACAAAAGGCAGGACAGGACATGAAGTCTAGCTTATTTTAAGACAATTTGGTGAAAAACTGGCCCCCGCCTAATCCTCCCCTCCTGAAATTTTACCTCACAATTCACCGTCAGGGTTGAATAAAGAAAATTAGAAGGAGAGGGGATAAATTGATTGAGTTTCTAATTTTCCACTATTACTAAAATTTACTGATAACATCAGCCCAGGTGAACCTGTTGAGCTATTCTACAATTGTACAGTGATTTCCTTATCTGCACTGGTATATGATTTCATATATCAGTGATAAGTTTCAGGGATATGCACACCTGCTAAAGGTATTCAGCTCCTCCTTCTTCATGGCAGAGTTGTGAGAATAATCAGGTGGAATTTCAATGGCAACAGCATTGGCTCCAGACTGAGCACCTGCCATCATCTGCAGCATATTCCTGGGCTCTGGTACAGGCTGACTTGTTCCAACTTCCTCAGTTGCACTAGGCTGTGGCACAGCTGAACTGTGCCTATCTTGATCCTCCTCAGACTCAGGGGCTGGGCAGGTAGAGGCCATGGGCGAATGGCCACACACACAAAGCTTCTGCTGCTGTTTGCTAGCATAGACTTCATCCACTGTTTGGCTAGTTGGTCTTGAGCCCTGACGTACTATTTCATGCTGATATGGGATGGCTCCGTCATACAAAGCATGAGGCCTCAGTACGGGTGGTTCAAATGCCCTTGACTTCAGGGTTGTTCTCGGCTTCTTCATAGGCTTCTTGAATTGTGCTGTTCCTGTTCTGGCTTCTGGTAGTAAATCAGACTGATCATCTTCTGTCAGGCTTGAATCTTCGTCTACTTCAGCCTCGGCTGGCTCTTGTGGCTCATAAGGATCTAAATCAAAACAAAAAGGATTCTGATTTGGGTAAAAATACTGGCCCAAGGAACCTGGTTCAGTGCAAAGGGGCTCCACTTTAGATGCATCGCCAGAGCCTTGGTGAGAATTCTCTTTTGTCACAGTTTTGGCTTTTCTGGACTGGCGTCTCTGCTCATTAACCAATGGACTGTTGTTCAGCCACATTTTCAGCTGATGAAGCTTTTCTTCTTTCGACAGCTTGTCCGCTTCCTCCCAGTTGGGCAGAGAGGAGACTCTTTTGACATCTTCTTGGTAAATTTCATCTCCTAGAAGATCAGCTTCGGCAGCTTTTTGGACAGCCATGTCTTTGTCCTCTGCAGGTTGGGGAAAATTTGGTACTTTGTGGGGATAAACTAAGGCAGGCAGTTCTTCATTGTCAGGCTGTTGTTCTGGCTGATGTGTGGGATATGGGTATACCAGAGGCCTCAGCTCATCTAACGGGCTAGCAGATGGAATGTAACCAATTGACTGGGAGTCTGAGGAAGTCTTTGAATCAGCTATGACCAATGGCTCTGTGTTGTCCAGACTGATGAGTTTTTCACCATCCACACGACGTACTTGCAGCTGCAAGATCTCTTGGTGAGCATAGGTCACCTGTACAAAAAGAAAATTTTTATTTATTTTTCACTTGTGAAAAAAACAACAACAACAAACAAGACTCGATGTAAAAACTCTGAATATAGAAACCTTTTATTAAAGCAAAAATATGTGCAATAAAACTGAGGCAATTTTCTTATTTGTCTCATTACAATTCGATTCAGATTTCACCGACATTTCCAAATGCCTTAGTCATTGTAACTGCCTTGCTACACAACCAAATGGAACTCCTCATTTCTGATCTCTTCTTGTCTGGCTGCTTACCGAAACTGCCTCTGCCAGTTCTGCATCACAACTGAGCTCTACCTGGAAACAGATGAAGAAAAGTTTATATAAAAACACTTCTCTTGACAAAAAACTTGACTGGTTTGAGGCATCAGGTCACAATTTCACCTTCACTGTGAGAACTCACAAATATAGCTTTGAACAGTGACCAACTCACAAATTTTAATACATTTACATTTTTTTTTAGACAGCAAAACAAAAAGGATTAATTGTTTAACCAGAAACATGGCCTAATTTACATGTTTTCAAACATGATTGACACACAAAAGCTTTCTGACACATACATGAGCTTTTGTGACTTTAAATATTAATACTATAAAAGCTTCCCTCCTCCTAAAATCAGAGAGAGATGCCAATAAGGCTACTAGAAAGATCCAGAAAGTCTGAGAAAGGCCCTTTTCTAATTAAATATAATAACATCCTTGATGGAATGAAAAAAAAAAAAAAAACACTGAAGAAGTAACAAAAGTAGACAATTACCCAATCATTTTCATCATCAAGGTAACACACTCGAACTCCTTCTGGTGGATCACTGTACATCTGACGAATCTGTATGAGACAAATTACATTGAAACTATGTAGTTTGTACAAACACAAAATTGTAAGTTATTCATTGACTAAGCACCTAATTCTCAGCCATCTGAGTTTTCGGGATATAGGACTTTTTTTTTTCCAGTCTAAAAAATATTAAACTATATGTGTCACTGTGTTAATTTAAACCCATCAAGTAACTTCCTCTTTGGCTGCAAGACTGAAGAACTCTTTTCTTAAATCTTGAGATTGAGATTTAAACAATGAACATAGAATAGAGTCCTTTTTTTTTTTTTTTTAAATAAAAAATGCAGTGCTATTTATTTTTCTCAACAGAAAACATCATCATTCAAATTTTAAAAAAAATGTATACTTGCTTGCCTTCCCTATATTCTGAAAGTTCTACAATGGGTACTGCGTTTGTGACCTTTCGTCTCTACTTGCAATAAATATTATGACTACCTATCTAACTACGTATCTATATCTAGAACAGCTGATACTACCATAGAAAGATCTAGATCTAGACTTAGATTAAACATCCTTGACTAGATCTTGAGCTGTCCCGGGATACGCTGATGGCTGCAAGTCAAACCTGAATACACAATAAAATATACACAGGCTTACCTCTTTGGCTACCTATTCTACAATATACTTCACACTACTTGAAGAAAATCATGTCCAGATCTAGATCTGTATTTATTTACAACACCTGCCTTTCAAGAAGTCGAACTCTTACCAAGGTTTCAATGTGTCGCCAACTTTTCAGTTCCTCCAATCCTAGGAGCAGGGGATCTGGCTGCTCTGGTGTGTTTGCGTCGCATAACTGCACTAACACAACAAGACCCTGGTCACCCATTACCTTCCTTAGCTGAAATGAACAGATATACTAGCGGTCTATACCAAGCTATCGTGAAAAATCCACAAGGAACGCTATTTCACGAGGAAGGTCTCAGGCTTTCTTTGACTTTCCCCTTGTTGTTACCTCTAGGCTTCCTTTCCCCAGCATACAACTAAAACCCTAAACAAACCGAACAACAGTATTATTGCGCGATAGCGAAATAGTCTGGTATTTCGGAAAATAAATCCTCATAAATCAAAAATAATTCCATGCTCATTATATAAATTCCTTTATAAATTACATATGTATTTGTGAAGAACGTGTCCATTCTGACAAAGCATAACAAATTTGAATGACTGTTTATCAGCAGGGTATGCGTAGTTTTTTTTTTTTTTATTATTTCTTATTATAGAACATGACGTGTAGGTCTTGGTCAGGCTAAGTCATGTGACGGGAAGTTGGAAATACACATAACAAACATCCTAAACTTGGTATCTTAGTCCGATAGTAACATTTTTCCCTCCCCTCCCATTATCTTTTATTTTTATTTAGTTAAGACGTAATTTTTTTTACATTGCTTGCAATATCACCCGCTACCCCCTTGTTTTGAATGAATGTTATTGGGTAATGAAAAGTGTCGCCCCTTTTCTCTGTCATTATCAACGCGTGTAGTCTGGCGTAATTGCACGTAATAGGCTTAACCGTCGTGGAGGAAGATTGAAGACCAGGTGTGTGAAACAGTATTACGTCATATTTTTTACCGACACTTACATGTAAAATAAAAAGTTCCTCTAAGGCATTTCACTGTTATATAGGCTTAATTAATTCAGTTATTAGCCTATTTGCTTATCATTACAATTAAACATCTGCAGGCTCATGAAAAAAAAAAAAAATCTTGCGGGCAAACATCTTTTAATTTATTTATTCATATTTCTTAGTCGTGGTTAATGATTCTGTCGTGTTTTTGCATGAAATTGAGGAGGAGGCAACCGGACATTATAAGGAAGGAGTCATTCTCCCGGCCCCCCCCCAAAAAAAAACAACAACACACACACACACACACACTTAAGTATACGTATACGAGATAGCCGCCTGCAAGTGGCTGAAAAGCGTATTAAAACGTACGTGTAGATCTATAGATTTACTTTACTCCCGCATACGGCTTTTGTCAGAACTTTATCATACTACTACTACTAATAATAATGATTGAGGTGACGCAAAAGCGGACAGACAAACGTTAGAGTCTGCAGTATTGGTGATAGTTTATCATTGAATGATAAGCGTTTACCCTGACGCTTACGAAGTACATAGACGTGTAACATGATCAATAAGCTTACCACATAGTCATACTATTAATAGATACACATACATACCGGAACAACGCCGCTGTGTACAACAGCTTGTTTATTGCTGCGGCAATAGGTTGTTTATTAGTGTGGACATTTGGGTAGGAATCTGGGGGAAGGAAGGTGGGGGGGGGGAGAGCTGGAGAGGGGGGCAGAGAGGTGAAGTTGAACAAAATATTAAATTTAATATTGGCGCAAGTCCCGAAACTGAATGATTTTGACCATATGCCAAATAGTCTATTTGATATCAGTTTGAATGGGAAGTGGGGGCTACTTTTATTCAGCTTCTTCATCCAGTGCACTTTCTCCGTCTCTGTCAATCTGTCTCTGTCTGTTTCTCCCCTCCACCCGGCACATTTCTCTCTCTCTCTCTCTCTCTCTCTCTCTCTCTCTCTCTCTCCGCTCGTTTCTCTTTCT
>JBCEWB010118547.1:0-11578 GCA_039654565.1 Peronia peronii
ATCTATCTATCTATCTATCTATCTATCTATCTATCTATCTATCTATCTGTCTGTCTGTCTGTTTGTCTGTCTGTCTTCTGTCTGTTTGTATGAATATAATTATGTATCATATCAGGCATTTTGATTACGAGCATATAGATCCGTATCTGTCTCCCGCCATCTAGGTTTTTTTTTTTCTTTTCTGTCTTTCCAACCAGCATCTAGATTACATGTGGATAGATCTATGGTTTTCTCACTTTCTCGTTATCTAGCTATCTTTCTGTTTTCTGTCCATCAATTTGTCTGTCTGTCTCTCCAGCCAGCATCTCAATTACATGTTGATAGATCTATAGCTCTCCCACTTTCTTTCATCTAGCTAACTCTCTAGCCTCTGTCAGTCTATATCTTTCCAGGTTTCTCTTCATCACCTAGACTAAATGCAAATACATTTTTAAAACCTTTTACTTTCCCACAGGGACAGATGACAAGACAGTAGTATCTGCTCCGCGTCCTCGGGTCAATATATTCGTTCTCAACTCCTCAATCAAGTATCAGAGAAGAAAAATGCCAGTTCCTAGGCAGACAATTTTGTAATCAAATCGACATGGGAATATCAAATTCAACCAGCAGCAGAGGAGAGACTTCAAATCAATGTAATTTGCGATGCTCGAAATGCATAGCTTTTTATTCATTTTTCAGAGGCCGAGAAAAAAATTATTTGTAGTTTGCATCCATTTCAATCCATTCCACTGTTGGCTTCGGTCGGTGTTGATCATAGAAAGATCCTGGCAGTAAACCATGCCATGTGGTAGCGATGTGTCAAAGGCGGTGCCATGAGTAGCTGGCAAAGCCAATGCAGAAGTGTAGCAGTCCCTCCCACACTATGGGATGACCTAGATGGTTGTGACACCCTTCCTGCAAGTTCGTGCCTTCTTCATGGTCCATTCCCTTATGCATGTTGATGAATCCTTTCCAACCAGACAAAAATCAAGTCATAATTTCCATTTATTCATTACCATTGCCCCGGCAGACGCCCATATTTTTCTTTTATTTAAAGATAC
Organism: Peronia peronii; assembly: GCA_039654565.1. Classification (NCBI taxonomy): domain Eukaryota; kingdom Metazoa; phylum Mollusca; class Gastropoda; order Systellommatophora; family Onchidiidae; genus Peronia; species Peronia peronii. The sequence goes on from JBCEWB010118547.1 coordinate 1,041, forward strand.
GTGAAATTAAGCAATAAATCTGTACTAATTGCATTTTGGAATGAAGGGAGGAGGAAGCGGGAGGGAAGGGAAGAGGGGGAGAGGGCTGAGGAAGGGAGGGGGAGTGGGAGAAGGGGGCGAGGGGAGCTGTGATCGGGCAGTTAAGCGTATGCTTCTCATCGAAAGTATCGCGAGTTTGAATCCTTTCGGAAGAAAGGGAAAGATTAATGTGTTTCTTCTTCTTCTTCTTCTTTGCTCGACCGTCTACTGGCTTCTTGGATAGGAAAACCCTAAGTCTGGTCTGCTCAGCGATCAAATAAGGGCAAAAATATTCAGAGATCCCATGTGTGCATTCTATACCTTAACAAGACTTTGGTAGCTGAGAATCGTGTCGAACCTGGGCAAACTTTCCCGAAAACTTCAACATTTCTACTTGTATTTCTTCTGGTCAAGTTCTGCAGGCACTTAAAGCAGATGCAATCTGTAGATCTCAGAATTGAAAGGCTACATATTTTCCATGGACTGCTACCAAATCCATGGATATGCCTGTAAAATCCAGTCAGACACTATTTCCGAGGGAGCCAATCCACAATCCATGGCGGATATACTGAAAACATTCAAGTTTTGCGTAGGCCTACATTGTAGAATTAGAACAAAACACACGAGACCAGACCGACTAATTCACAAGACAAATACAGAAGATTACCAGGGCTGGTCCTAACGTGGAAAAAAAAGGACAAGAAGCGAATTAAGGCACAGAAAAAATCATGCAAAAGATAAGAAGAGGATGAATGAACGGGCACTACTTTGAATTGAGAAGAACATATATCATTAAAACATATTAACATAAATTACAACTTGTAGGCTTTGAATGATTTCAGTTGTAGTGATTTTGAATCCAATATTACATTTTCAAAAATTTATTTACTTATTTATTTATTTTTTAATTTATTTACCTATTTATTTCATTCTTTTTTTGCTTCTACAAATATATGACAAAATTCAACAGTTGAAGAAATAGCATTCATGAAAAAAAAAAAGGGTGGTGGGAAGGAGGAGGAGGGGTGAGAGGGATGAGCGCGGGGCGGGGGAAAGGGCGGGGGGCAAAAGAGACGCTTCATCTCACATTTCAATTGACATCCGCAAAGCGAAAAAGTGCAAAGGGCATTAAAAATGGGCCCAGTTGAGGCGGAATGGCGATTGGCTGGCATTGGCGGGATGGTGGCCAAAACTGTCGCCGCTTGAGTCAACCAGCTCTGCAGGGTTCTGTAAAGGTACATCGACAAAATGTTTTTTTCCCTGGAAACTTCGAGAAAATCAGATCTCTCTCTGTCTCTGTCTCTGTTTCTGTCTGTCTCTGTCTCTCTCTGTCTCGAGATAACCTCCATCAGGAGGTTGAAAGACGTATATAGAACGTCTCTCTGTCTCTCTGTCTGTCTGTCTGCCTGTCTCTCTCTCTCTCTCTCTCTCTCCCTCTCTTAAACATATTTTTGCGTACAGTGCAGATTTCAGAGAAGAGTTTCTGTTTCGAGAAAATAGAGATTCACTTTTGCTACATCAATTTTTTTCAACGCACAGTGAGTAAAGAACAATTTCTGAAGAATGAAATGAAGCACTAATTTACATTTCAGTGCGTTAAAAAGCTATATAATTACGAATGGGGGAAGAGGTCATCCAACTATGATGAACAGGAGTTTCGTTTCTCAAAATACTTTTTAACTATTCCCATTTAGGTTTGCTAGCTCTGCAGGGCTGTGATCCTGGATTTCTTCTCGCCTCCCTGATGACACATTATCCCATATAACTTCCCACTGGCTCCCCAGAAAATTATGAGGTTGCGGTGGGTTAGGCTTGGGTTTTCATTTGGCGGCTTATCAGTACGATGTCAGCCACGTTGCGCATGACACTGTGTTTATGACACCCAGGAGTTAAAATATATAATGCAACAAGATGTGTCATGATGAATATCAAAGTATTTATAATAGTTATCAATATCATTTAGCTTTCGACTGCGAGATACATGTTTTGGGACTTGATTTCCGTTATACCTATATGTGGAACATGGATTAAGTTTTCCGTACAAGCCTCTATAATACAAGCCGTATTAAACATAATCATGTACAGCAGACAATGTAATCAGCTATTGCTGTGAGGCCTAATATCGAGGAAAGGTTATAGATTGTCTTTTGAGTCAAGTTTATGGATTTTGTGTGAATTCAAAGCAGTAAGGAGTTGTAATGTACTCTGTTTAATTGTTGTATCTCAGTTGCAAGGTAATTACTCATATTTTATTGAGTTTGATAATTTGTCTGAGGGTTATTGTGAAACATTGGTCTCATCCTCCTTCAAAAACGTTTATAAATGATAGTCCGGCCAAGACAGTAGAAGTTTTCGCTTTATTAATGATATACTGCATTTACTCTTACCGGCTTCTCTTGTAACAGTATTTTTATTTAAGTTGAATTTGAAAACAAAAATACTTAAACAACACTCATACTGCTAGTAAATGATAGCCGTGGCGTGTCATGAGTTGTGGAAGATTCAGGCAGATGTTAGGCATTTTCCTCTTCAAAATGTAGACAAATTCTCATTGTGCCAATGAGAGCATGAAAATTTGATATGAGCCGGAGGTAATTTGAATTTAATAATAATAATAGTAAGAAGAAGAAGAAGAAGAAAGAAGAAGAAGAAGAAGAAGAGGAAGAAGAAGAATGATAATGATAAAGCTGTAGACAAATTGTATCATTGTCTACAATACTATTTTTTTCTGCTCAGTATGGAAACGTAGTTTATTAAGTCTGAAAACCTAACAAGGACTGATGGTAATTCAGGTTACTGTTGGTCGGGCGGCAAAAACTTCAGCTTTAGCACATGGAAAACTGGGTCTATGTTAGAAGTTTCACCTCTGAGGTTAACAATACTGGTATTAGGGCAAATATGAAAAGTCTTTAACTTCGCAAAGTGCCCCGTCACTCCAGGACTTTGGTTTTTCTCTCTCTATCCCTCTGTTCACAGAAGCATTTCCTCTGTTATCCCACTCGTCGTTGATTTCGAGGAAGATGGTACTTTGGCAGTTATGTCGTTGGTGGATGAGAACGTCGCTTACGATTATAATTTGTTATTGATTTATGTGGAAAGCTGTGCTGAAGTTGAGGGTATATGTTGGTATTGAACCTGATTTAACATTAAAAATGTAACTTCAGATAGGAGAAGAGATCTAAGGAAGAAACTGATTGACAGAACATACTAACCTCGACGTAAACTAATAGAACAACAATGTTACAGTATTTTGAGTGATTTCATTATATAATGTATAATTCAGTTCGATCGCTTCTACCACACTGTCATCAATATGAAGCCCCTGCAACAAATATATGTTGAGTTTAGCAACCTCCAACACCCAGCCTTTAGATCTTCATGCAAGCGATCCACTCAGCAAGTCTCTCTTGCATCTTTTGTTACAATGTCCCCGCCCATCTCATGTTTACCCCAATAGAACATACCTGTGTCCCCAGGGCAAGGTAAGCCAAAGGCACAAAAACTCAATATCGTAGAGAGCTTTGTCTAACCCTCCATAACCGAGACATCACTGCATGCATAGTTAAAACCTAGTAGTTATTTTGGCATACTAATTGGGTTAATGAATTTTTATATAGTTTGAAAGGGAAAGTTATTACAGACTACAGACTTTCAACAATAAACTTAAACAATGCAATACCCAGTAATGCTAATTCATCCTGTACAGATTGTTGAAATGGTACACTATTTGAAGTAGAACAAACATTTCTATTTTGTATATTGTTATTTCATTTATATTTACAAATAATCTCAGGTTTTAGAAAGCAAGATTTTGTTCGGAAAGATTAATTCATCTCTTTTTTTAAAAAATCATTTAAATGTAGGGAAACCCTAATCTGATCTGAATAATCAGGATAACCAGAAAATCTTTTCATGGCCATGTATTCCCATAATTCAGAATAGGACAGTGTTTGCTACCCTTTTTACCTTGTGCTTATGGTTTGACTGAGGAATCTCACAACCCCTTCACCATCCATTCTACCATACGTTAGCAGCTTCCGAGAGAAGTGGTTTCCTGTGAAGGAAGCCTAGCAAGAGCGATCATATTAAACTTTTCGTATACGACGTGCCATGATTGTTTACTTTCTAGTATTTTAGAACGAGATATATCGCTTATAGATCTGAATGCCCAATAGCTACCCCAAGACTGGTTCATTAGTCCACGTGGCATCCCCGACATGCGTCCGGTTCCAAGTGATTCGAAGCCAGCATATTGATTATGATATATTCCATCGAATCAGAAAATAGTTCGGGGAGATCTGAGCCACTAAATCTTTGTTAGTGATCTCCGATATAGAAGAGAATGCAAACGAGATCCCTAAAGTCGAACAAAACACAGAAATATACGCTGTAGGCTATAAAAATTTGTCAGAAATAAAGAGCTATGATTGGCTCGTAGAAGAAGGCAGATTAAGACAGGAGAAATCCTGACTTTTCCATTGGCTGCGGGTCAAGCAAAGAATTGGTAGTTGTTTTCAAGGTGTGGTTGCAAGTTTTTTTTATAACTTTGGTTGACATTTCTGTGAAAGATGAGAAGGATTGTATCTTTCAAGATCGTTTTCTTAATGGCAAAGGCTTGAAAGTTACATATATCTTCGTTGTTTCATTAAAAAATCCAAAACCGTCAAAACTCTAAAAGTGAAAAATGGCCCAAAATTAATAAAATTAGCTCTTGCCCCCGCCCCTCCCCATAAAAACTAAGACTTTAGACAAACAGTAATTAGTAGTGCTATATCACCTTCATATTGTTGTTAAATTGGGACACTCTTTCTTGTTATATAAAAAACATTTTTTTTTTGTTTTCAAAAGGGCTTTGCATGCTACAAAGTGTTGATTTAGTTGGCAATGACTAAAAAATATCTCTTTGTGACACATATACTGGACAACTGTGAATCACGTTTAAAGACAATCCAGTCTACTCATCGAGATGCCCATAGCAGCGCACTCTTTGGACTCATAACAGGACAGCACTCATCCATGTGCTTATATCTTGACTAAGTAATCTCACAGCCCCTTCACACGAGGTCACATTCAGCAGTGCTAGCAGCCTGTTGCAGCGTCCGCTAAAAGTGGTCTTTGTGAAGAGAGCCGAACTCGATCGTATCTCCTGCGTGCGTGGGCGAAAACAGGCGACGGCCACTGACCCATAGCTCCAGTGGTACGAGCAGTTCACTTTAATGTCTCTACCATAAAACTGTCTAGCATCGCTCCAGCAAAGTAGAAATGCATGTATCGTAATTTACCTGGAAAAGGTGCCCCTCTGGGACACTCGATCTGGAGCCAAGACCTACTGTTCTTTTTCCTCTTTAGACAGTAAGGATTTCTATATCTTTCAAGTGTAAAAAAAAACAAAACAGAAAGATAAATGAAACTTAACATTGAAGACAAAAGTGACTACAAACATCAGGAGCTATACCACTTTATGATGTAGAAGACAGACAGGCATAAATAATGCAAAAAGAATCGATAGCGAGTAGAAAAGGGTATATCTTCCAGTAGAATAATTATGCCCAGCGCTGGTGAAGTTTTGCATCCAGTCATACTATGAAATAGACACTGAGACTTTAACTCTCAGCAGTTCTGGCATTGAGATTTCGATAGTATTCTACTAGTGAACAAATCTCTAATTTTATGTGATAGTGAAATAGGATTAGAACATAGAATTTCTCTATTCTATTTGCTGCAATATCAGAAAAGATAGTTCAAAACCACTTAGTCCAGCCAAAAGTATCTTTAAGATGTGATTTAAAGTTTTAAAATTCTAGTGCCACATAGCAGAAGATAGGATACAATTCCATCTGAATACTTTTATCCAATGCCAGTGACGCTTTACATCCAACCATACATTCTACTTGTAGATATCATGTGGGAAAAAAAGACAACAGCTTGAATAAAAAGTCTTTAGAAATGAAAGGACATAATGTATATATAAGATGGGCGTAGTCTTGGCAAAAAATATCAATTTCTTCACTTATTACTATCAGTCTTACCATTTCTATTAAAAACAAACAAACAAACAAACAAACCAACAAACAAACAAACAAAAGGTACGGTGATATTTACAGTTACGTAAGGTAGAGTAGGGCATAGTCATTTGAAACAGAAAATCCAGAAAACAGAAAAAGACACAAAACATAAAATGACTGTATTTGCAAGGCTTATTTTACTGTCAGCAAGCACATTATTCCAAAAGTTTCCAAAGTCACTATCCATAATTAGTCATTTTCTAGAGCAATCTATCTTTCCTCTACGACAGACGGTCTTTGATGTGAAGACAGTGATTGCTTCCGGTATTTCGTGAAGGCAGACGTCTATTTATGTCAAGAAGCTGTTCTACTTACTTCCCTTTCCGACTGACATACGGCTTCACTGGGTTGACACTTGACGTGCCAAGGCCTAAGATAGGCAGCCTATAAGCTTTGGAGAAACCCTTGATTACAATCTATGGTTTCAAAAGTCATCAGTTTATTTTGGCTGTTTGAACTGAACTTTTACGATCTCCACCTATTTTTAATTAAAGTCCTGGTTTCCAGGAGACCTGAATCTCTCATGTGTCTTCTTTCTCTGTCTCTGTCTCTCTATCTGTCTCTCCTTCTTTCTCTCGCTTTTACTTCAAAACCAGATATGGTGAGGCAATAGAAGATTCAAACTCTATGCAATAAGTTCTGAGTCTAGATGGCGCCAACACGAAAGAAAAGAATGAATAAGAAGACAAAATCTGAAAAACATTTAATTGGTGACCAGGCTAATAACTAAATTGATAAATAAATAGATATGTAAATAATAAGTAATAAATACTGAAATAAATAAATAAAACAAATAGAAATATAAACAATAAACATTCATTACAAATAAAAGAATGAACTATCAAACAAACAAAACATACATAAATAAGACTATAAACAATGTACAAATGAAAAATAAATAAATAAGATCTGTTGAATATTTACAGAACGAATAGATCAATCTCTTTATTCTATCAATTTCCGACATTTTGACAAATGAATGGGTCTTTGTGTTTACAAAACAGTGATGGAAGTCGTGAAACAAGTATGAAAGGGAAATGGTTGTATCATAAGGCTATTGTGCAATTTAGAATTTCTGGCCACTTCGAGTTTGAATGGTACAAAATTAGTTCATCAGAATGAAAAAAACTACAAGTGTTCAATAATGTGTGACTTATCGAATCATTTTATTCTCTATAGCCACAGAATGACAGATTTGGTACTGAATTATTGTGCAGTGAATAAAAATCCCTTTAAAGATGATAGAAGGAAGTATTTATTATTGCTTGCCAGGGAATAAGAATACAACCCAGACTTTTACCAATTAACAATGTTCAAGTGAACAATAGATTAGCTGGAAAAGATCCTACATTGTTCAAGTATAACTGTAGGAATTTAGTACTGCTGAAAGATTGTTGAAAAGAGTGTCATGGAATCCAAAAATGTCGAAAAAAAAATCTTCCATTATAAACTGAATACAGTGCTAATAATCTCTATAAATTATCTGATAATTTCAGATGTTTTATTTCCTTCTTCTTCCTCTTTATGATGAGCATTTTTGAAGCACTTACCAAACAGTACATCAAATCTAAAATAGATCTTAAGTTTGATGGGGTTCAGCTCATCTAGTTTAGAGTAAATTAAATTAAAGTATACAAAAGATTATAGAACCACTGAGCCATTTTGACCCCTAGCCAATTTACTTCTCTTAGCCATGTACAAGAGGCATAATACAAGCAACGTAAGGAGGGAAAAAATCACATTTTCTCACAGTTTCTCTTGTTATTTTTGACATAGACAATTCTAAAAAATGGGAGATCGTTATGCTCAGTCCTATTATTTCCCTCTACCAGGCAAAAGAGGGATTGAACAAGTAGTGCAAAGAGGAAAGAAATCACTTTTGTGCCCGTTGCTTGAAATATACACCATGAAAACAGGTATGGTATAAAGAGAATGTTCTCTTCGTATAGTTACAGTTTCATCAAGTGTTTTCGTGATCGTTCTTTCGAATGACATCAAGTGAAGGGAATTTTTCCTCTTGACACTGTTTGCTCAACAACTCTTTTTTAGGACTGGTCAAAATGATCTCCCCTTACTCTAATGGTGACCGAGTCCCTCTTTTGGGAGAGCGAATTAGGGTCAGATAACCAGACCTCCCATTCACCAAGTGATGAAAATGTGTTTTGTTGTTGTTGTTGTTGCTGTTGTTGTTGTTTGCTTTATCGTGATAATGTTTTTCATAATATTTTACCGTGCCTATGTCCAAGAACCAAGAGAGAAAGAGTTGTTTTTCTTTCTTTGCAATGCATGTCTTACACCTCTTGTAGTTGGGGAAGGCAAGCAACCTGGCTGGCTGGAAAACATGGTTCTTTAAAAAGCTTACAGAAAATGAGAGTCAGTGGTATAACGTTTCTCAAAATTGCTGCTTCTGTATATCTAGACATTAACTTCCTCTGATATCACATCATTGTGATGTTTTTATTTATCCTTCATTTGATAAGCAATGGAAGTAGGGACATGTCTGCACAGCCATATTTGGGTATATGATATTCTTATTATTCATGTGAATGCTCTCAGTGTTATGTCAGTCCTCCTACACCACTGAAGCTCTCAGAATGCAAAGTGTCTAAGTTACAGTGCAAACATTTTTAAGCAAAATCAAGACAGCATTAAGGAAAAAATCAGTGAGAGATTATTGGTCAATATTGAAGGTGCAGAATCCAAATATTGAAGCATATCTAGCATACACAACTAAGCATATATAACTAAGCATATATAACTAAGAATATAATATAACTAAACATATATAATTAAGGCAGCTAAAATAGCATGAAAATGATGTCATAGATTAAAACAAGAACAGCAATCGAGATAACCACTCGCAAAAGGTTGAAAGACAAAACAAAATGTGAACATCAACAAAATATTTCTTTGGAGATAAGTTTAGTCAAAATGGATTTGAAAACTATTCATTTTAAGATCTTCAGTGTACTCGGGAAGACAAATAAAGATCATTCTACTTCTACCTTTCATTCTTGTCATATAAAAGCAACGTCATGACATGATCCTTTTGGAAAATTTCTAACAAACATTTCATTCAGCTTCATTACGTTTTGAAAAATGATTGGGCCAGTACGTACCTTGAGCCTTTGATATACAAAATGTTAAGACATGCTCTACACTTTCCAATTAAACCTTAGTAACTGACCGTGTTGAAATTTTGTTTCAGATTTTCTTACGTACATGATGTGTATTTTTTTAAGGGATTGTGGCAGAGAGAATAATATCTTTGCTAAGGGCGGGACCGTCTCAAAGGATCTTCATTTCCATAGAATCGCAAAAGATAAACGGAAAAAAAAAATAAATGCGAAGCTTGGGAAAGCAAAGAACAGAGCAAAACAAACAAACAAACAAACAAACAAACAAACAAACAAACAAACAATAACAACAGATATAAATCAATGACAGCAACAACAGTAACAAGGACAAAAAGATGAACTAGTAAATAAACAGGGAACTACAACAACAACACTTTTCGGAACAAATACTGTTTTCCTGGCAGGATTTTCTTGCTGCATTCTCACTACAATGACATTTCAACTCGCACTCAATGAGTTTTCTATAAATATATCGATATTAAAACCATTATATAATTTGTTTTTGTGAATCTGGACGCCCAAACACATTGCACCAACTTGCACTCACTCGACAGGGAGCTTTCAACCATTTCAGGTAAATCCAAATACCTGAATTGACGATGTATTTATAGAATACTTAGATACATTGACAAATTGGCCTTTTTCCCTGAAAGCACTAATTCGTGAATGCATTTGGTTTAGTTTCGAGACACCCATAGTGAAGAAAAGTCATTTCCTAAGAGAAAGAAGTGATGGATTAGTATGGTAGTCTTTTCATAACAATATGGTGAAAACTCATATTGCAATAGGTAGGTAAAAAGCTAAGCTATGATCAGAAAAGATGTTTTACCAAAGTAGGTCAAAGATAGAACAAATGCAGGTAACAAACAGTAAGATAGATCATCTGAGTTACTCTGTACTGGATTACTTTAGTTGGCAGATGCCTGTCTGCAGCTTCTCCCTTCACAGTTAGTATTATGAGGAATGGTCGTGCAGTTTATTTATAGCACTGTGAGTTCATCAGCTTTATGACCGGGTGTAACTGTGAGACTGAGTACAGAGAAGTAATGTTATTGGTCATTAGTACAACCGGAAAGGTAAATCTACGGGGAAAGGATTTTGGACCGGAGAGAGCAGGGTAGTGAGTGAACGGTGGCAAGGAGAATTCATTGTGATTTTAGTAAAGAAAGACGGGTAGGTAGAAAGACAGGTGGATAGACAAAAATCCAGACAGACAAAGTGACAAACAGACAAGCACGCAAAAATTTAGATAGATAGATAGATAGATAGATAGATAGATAGATAGATAGATAGATAGATAGATAGATAGATAGATAGA